>BLSH010147008.1:0-13015 GCA_018402905.1 Glandirana rugosa
TAATCTTTCCCTTAAAGCAACAGACTCTACCTAGTCCAGTCAGATCGTTCTGTGCAGCAAGATGAGGTGTGCAATCTTTCTCTCAAAGCACCAGTACTAGTATCTCTCCCTAGTCCACAATCATATCGTTCTGTGCAGCAGGATGAGGTGTGCAATCTGTCTCTCAAAGCACCAGTACTAGTATCTCTCCCTCCCTCAAAGCACCAGTACTAGTATCTCTCCCTAGTCCACAATCAGATAATTCAGCAATGCAGGATGAGATGTTCTATAATATTTGCAATCTGTCCCTCACAGAGCCAGCAGCATCCTCTCTCTAAACTATCCTGAGAGCATATGACATGCAGCACGGTGACTCCAGCCCCACATAGAGGCTGGGTCACATGGTGCACTGGCCAATCACAGCCATGCCATTAGTAGGCATGGCTGTGATGGCTTCTAGGGAAAACCAGTGAAACACTTGTTGATTGGCTGCCCCTAGCAGCTTTTCAACACGTGGAATAAAATACCAGAACCCCGGACCCGAACCCGGACTTTTTTTGAAAAAAAGTTTGGTACGGACCCGAACTTTACAGTTCGGGTTTACTCAACAATAGTCATGAGCATTCTCTTTTTCTTCTCGTTCAATTTGTTCTTGAACCTCTTCTTCTGCCAAGGTTTCTTTATTCACTGAAACCTCATCCAATGGAGTTTCTTCTACTGAATGGAACTCCTCCTCCAATGCAGAGGGATGATGGTCTTCAGAATCTATTGTGGACAACTCAAGTAAGGAATCTTCCAAAATGTCAGAGGATTATCCTTGGGGTACGAACTAAGGGGCCTCTGGCCTGAGAGGTTCAGTTCTTTTTACCTTGGGGGACGACAAAGAAGAAAGATCAGTAGGTTCTGATGCATGGGGTGGCCACAGCCAATTTACTCTCAGTTCCTCATCCTCACTGTCCTCTTCTTCAATATCCAGAGGCACTGATTGAGACCTGGTTACTGGACCAGACCTCTGTGGGACAGCAGGTGTAAGCCTATGCTCTGGGGGTGGTGGCATATGGACTGCCTCTGACAGGGGCAATAGGTGACTGCGATGCCATGTCTTCAACGGACCAGAGTTTCCTTCTGATCTGATCTGGTACACTGGCAAACCTGGCAATTGTTTACAGATCACATAGGGCTGTGATTTCCAATGGTCAGCCAACTTATGTTTTCCAGGAATGCCCAGATTTCTTAGCAGTACCCTATCACCTGGCTGCAGATCTTGTACTTTCACTTTCAAGTCAAAACTTCTCTTGTTTCTCTCTCCTCTAGCATCTGAAGCAGTTGAGCCTTTTCATAATCAGTTTTCAAACTCTTTCTCAAACGATCCACATACCCCTTATGGGAGGCTTCAGAAGTACCATCCAGGGATGTACCAAAGGCTAAGTCAACAGGTAGCCGAGCCTCTCTTCCAAACATTAACAAATAAGGTGAGTAGCCGGTAGCGTCATTTGAAGTGCTATTGTAGGCATGCGCAATGGCCACCATGTGTTTACTCTAATGTTGTTTCTGCTCTGAAGTGAGGGTACCATGCATGTTCAAAAGGGTTCTGTTGAATCTCTCTGGCAGAGGGTCTCCTTGAGGGTGGTATGGGGTAGTTTGAGATTTCTTTATGTCAAGAAGATCCATCAGTTTCCTTATGAGTCGTCCCTCAAAGTCTCTTCCCTGATCGGAGTGAATACATTGAGGAAGGTCGTAATGCACAAAGAATTTCTCTACTAGAACTTTGGCTATAGTGGAGGCTTTTTTGATCTTTGGTGGAAAAGGCTTGGGCATATCTGGTGAAGTGATCAGTTTTCACCAGAATGTTTCCTTGCCCACTCGAATCAGGCTTTAAGCACAGGAAATCGATACACACCAACTCCATAGGTCCTTGACTCTGAAGATGGCCCATCAGGGCAGCTCTCTGTGGTAGAGTCTTTCTCTGTATACATCGAATGCAATAGTGGCAATGATTCTCAGCTTTCATGCCAAGCCAATAGAACCGATCTCTTATCAAACTGAAAGTTCGGTCGGATCCTTGGTGTCCATGTTGTAAAGCAGTCAGCACAGTTTTCTTATGTTTCTCAGGTAACAATAGCTGCCATTTTTCTTTGGTATTGCCAGAGGGGCCCCTTTGGTAGACCACTCCGTTGCGCAAGTGCAACCGATCCCACTCTCTATGAACTGTTCGTGCATTTCTTTGAGTATCAGTGAGCAGCATGTCAGGGCACTGGCTCTCCATGGCTCTTAATGCCAATTTACAAAAATTACAAAATCTTCAAAATCTTCGAAATGATCTCTTCTCAATTCTTTCGTAGAGAGTTTTGGCAAACACTCCCCTCTCATTTGGGTGAGGTCACAATAACTCCTCGGAACTCCAATAGCCATGACTCCAATTTCTTCGGCCCTCGGGCCACCTCCCATCCTGTAATTCGCACCCTCACTAAGAGCTTGCACACCTTCAGGAGACAACTGAGTCCACTCTTCTAGAGGATCTCCAGACATATGGCCGTCTTGACAGGGCGTCTGCGTCCCCATGTCGGATCCCTGGACGATACTTGAGACTGAAGGAGAATTCAGATAAAGCAGCCAGCCATCGATGATTAGTGGCATCCAGCTTTGCAGTAGTGAGGATGTAGGTGAGAGGGTTGTTGTCAGTCTTAACCAGAAAGTCTGCCCCATACAAATAATCTATCAGTCTATCCACCACAGCCCATTTCAAAGCCAGAAACTCGAGCTTGTGTGTTGGGTAATTCTTTTCACTAGGTGTCAGGCTCCCGCTTACATAAGCAACTGGGCGTAAGCCTTTACCATATTCCTGATAGAGGACCCCTCCAAGTCCATCTCGACTGACATCAACATGAAGTTCATATGGTCTGGCTGGGTCTGCATAGGCCAGTACTGGAGTAGTGGTCAGACTCTGTTTCAGGTGCTGAAATGCTTCTTCATATTGATCCGTACATTGCCTTTGAATGGATTCCTTAGGCTTCCTATGTCCCCCAGTGGACCCAGAAGCTTTCACCGAATCTGGATCATCCCCACCTTCTTCCTTCTTCAACAACTCAGTAAGTGGGCAAGCTATCTTGGCAACCCCTTCCACAAATCTTCTGTAGTAAGAACAGAATCCCAGAAATGACCAAAGTTCTGTCACATTGGTAGGCCTCGGCCAGGAAGTAACAGCTTCTATCTTCTGGGGGTCGGGAGCCACACCTTCAGCAGACACAATATGACCCAGATAGCTGACAGAGGGCTGATAGAAGTGACATTTCTCCAATGACAGCTTCAATCATTCCTCGTGGAGTCTCTTCAAAACCTTTTCCAACTGTTCTTCATGCTCCTCCAAAGTCCTGCCGAAAACAATGACGTCATCTAAGTACACCAACACTTCAATGAGATTCATATCACCTACAGTCTTCTCCATCAATCTCTGAAAGTTGGCTGGGGCACCAGACAGGCCTTGAGGCACACGATCAAATTCAAAGAACCCCACCGGAGTAATGAAAGAAGTCTTCTCCCGGTCTTCTGGGTGCATGGGAATCTGATAATATCCACTCTTCAAATCCAACACACTGGACCACTTGGCCCCTGACAGACTCTGTAAGGCATCTTCTATCCTTGGGGGGGTGTACTGGTCAGGGATGGTTCTTCAGTTCGGTAATCTATGCATAGTCTCAAAGATCCATTCTTCTTCCGTACTACTACTTTTGGGGAAGCATATGGGCTTCGAGACTCATGGATGATACCTGTCCTCTTCTTTCAAATACTTTTTATTGAAAGTTGTCATTTATAACATAAGCTATAGTTCCATTATACAGTAGCAGATCAATAGGATACAAGCAACATAGGGCTAACATTTTACATGTTTTTATATTACTTCAGGTGCAGGGTTGATACCATTATTTAACACCAAAAAACACATAAGAGGGAACAAGGGAGATTTTAGCTCTCATCATCCGGTGCCCTGATTCAGTGGGTCAGAAGAGCCTGAAACCCCCAATGGGAACAAACTGTGCCCGGCTCCCCCTCCCCACCCCAGTGCCGCATGTATTGCACCCCTGCACCCTGTATAGTGTGCACCCTGCCACACCTTGTGACCGCTCTACAATTATTGTGTCGCATAAGCCACATGATGTAGGATGTAAAATTACGTAGCCAAGAAAAGAGAAAGACAATTCCAAGCAGTTAACATCTTATAAATTTAGAAGAACAGTAAAGGAAAAACAAAAATAAAAGTAAGGATAACAATAAGTACCAGAATCCTGCAAGAAGTACCTTGTTCTTTAGGGGAAAGCTGCATAAACAAAACATTAGTGGTCATCTAGTGGAAAGGACAAATTCCACAAGTTCCAGTATAGGTTATATTTTTTCAAATTGTTAAGGCGTACTGCAAAATATTTTTCATACGAGTGCTGCGCCTGAACTCTATGTATAACTTCAGAGAGGTTAGGAGCAGAGGGGTTCTTCCACCTAGAGGTGATAGTTAATTTTGCTGCCATAAAAATATGTGTCAAAACTGCTCTATGTTGGATAGGTTTAGTGTGGATGCCTAGGTTCGTTAGTGCTAAATGAGGCTTTGGCTTTATAATGTTACCAGTCACTCTAGCGATCAGGGAGAACACTGAGTTCCAGAAGCTTCTAAGCCCTTTGCAACTCCATAATATGTGTAATAAACTCCCATATTCTCCACATAAATTCTATAAATGATTTTCATCATTACTTCCCAATGATTGACACAATGGGAGTACTGATAGTGTGACTTAATAGCATGCTGCCATTCTGCACTTGAAAAATTAGTACCCAATTCTTTTTCCCAACTGAGCATGCCTGACGTCTTACAAAAGTCTTTTTTTTATAATTGTATTTTTTATTAAATTTTCAAGGTTATTCAAAAGTGTACACACATAAGGTGGTAGTACATATTTGAAAAGGTAGACAATAAACCATATAGAAGTTAACATAAACATGAGAGTATTCATCTGAGGTAATCACAGGCATACAGAAGAAGATGAGACAACAATAAGTATTCAAGTCTTTTAAACCGGGGAGCTTCTCTTGTATTGGAGGGAAATCCTCAATGTCCTTATGTAGCTCAACCCGTTAGCCTGAGTAAAAGAACTGTGTGAACCGTGACGGCCTCACTAGATCTGGTATAATATATAGGAGGGTATAACACCAACAGAGTGGAGAAAAGAAGGAGGGGGGGGGACACACCATGGATGATAGTCTCTGTATTAGTTTGTAAAAAAAGTGTCAGAAGAGAAACAGTAGTTTTTAGATTAAACACTTATGGGGTAGTTAATCTGAAGTACTTGATATGGCCTCAGGATTATAGCTGGAGTTATCCCATAAATCCCAGGTCTTCGTAAACATTGGAAAGGTATCATGTATTGTAGCTGTCAGATATTCCATTCTGCGGATATGGGCGATATTTTGTTTAAGTTGAAATTGCGAGGGGGGGGGGGGGGTAGAAGATAACCAGCATTTGGGGATCGTTCTCTTGGCTGCTAATAAAATATAGGTCATCAGCTTTTTAGAATGCTTAGGAATTCCTTGTATAGGAAGACCTAGTAAATAGGTTACCGGTTCTAGGGGATATTTACATTAAGTATATCCTATAGGAGGGACTGAACTAATGTCCAGAAAGGACGTATCATTGAACAATTCCAGAAAATATGATAGTGAGTTCCTATAGATTTGTGACATCTCCAGCACAGGAAGAAGGGTCAAATTTATGGAGGATTTCCGGAGTCCTATAGCAGAATAGAAGGATTTTGTAGGCTGTCTCCTTTTGTTCTACACATCTGGACGACTTAGAGATTGAATCCCATATGATTTTCCACTGTGGTAAAGATATAGGCGTTTGTGTAACAGAGGCCCATTTTTTCATATATATGTGGGAGGTTACTGTCAGCGGGGGAGTATCGTGTACGATTTTGTATATGAATGAGATAAGCTTTGATTGATGAGGGCCCTGTGCACTCAACAACTCAAACGCTGTAGGCATCTCTAAAGATAAGGTTGGGGATTTATAACCAAAGACATGTTTAATTTGTAGGTAAAAATAGAAGAGATTATGTGGGAGTTCATGCTTGTCGTGTAGTTCCTCGAAGGGGGTAAGCTTTCTCGTCACTGGGTGTACCGGGTCACGGAGCTGAAAAATACCAGCCTGCGACCACAGACACACCCGTTCATAAGATATACTATCAGGTATATCTGGGTTAAATAATACATTGAGAAGAGGGGGGCAGGAGGATGAGAGGGGAAACTATCTCAGGCATTTCTTCCAAATGGTCAAAGTAAATAGCATTGGACCTAGACATAAATTCTTCAGTTCAGAAATCGATGAGTGTACATCTGACCATAATAGAGAACATAGGTGTACAGGTTGAGTAACACTGAGTTCAATTTCCGACCATCTGCTGGACGCATATCTCGCTGTCCAGGAGATGGTTGCCTTCAAATGAGTAGCTAGAAAATATTTGACAATAGCTGGGGCCCATAGACCTCCACGGGAACGTGGAGCGAAGACAACTGAACTCGCTATCCTGTGAGCTCTACTACGCCAAAGAAATCGCAGTAAAGCCCACTGGATATGTTTAAGCTGAGTCATTGAAACATTTATAGGCAGGGTTTCAAACAAGTATAGCAGCTTTGGCAGTATTGACATCTTAAGAACATTTATCCTTCCCAAAAGAGACAGAGGGTAATCCTCCCAATGACGTAGAATTCGGGTAATTTCCGAAATGAGTGGGGGGAAATTCGCTTGATAAAGGGTTTGATAAGTAGTGGTTAAGTGAATACCTAAGTACTTGAGAGATGAGGAGCGCCAATTATATGGGAAGTTGGATTGTAGTGTGATTAAAAGGGGAGTAGGGATGTAAATAGTAAGAGCCTCGGTTTTATCTGTGTTTACCTTATAGCCAGAGAGAAAACCAAATTCATCTACCGAATTCAGAGAGTAGTGGTTAATGATTCTTATTCTGAATGGTCTAAGGTTATCAGTGGTCCAAGGTTCAGTGTTGGGACCCTTACTTTTCAATATATTTATAAATGATATAGGGTCTGGGATTAAAAGTACAATTTCAGTGTTTGCAGATGACACCAAGCTATGCAGTGGAATAACTTCCTTGCAGGATGTCTCCAACTTACAAGCCGACCTCAATGCACTGTCTAATTGGGCGACTATGTGGCAAATGAGGTTTAATGTTGATAAATGTAAAGTTATGCACTTGGGGGCTAAGAATATGCATGCATCGTACATACTAGGGGGAGTTCAACTGGGGGAATCCATAGTGGAGAAGGATCTGGGGGTTTTGGTAGATCATAAGCTTAATAATGGCATGCAATGCCAAGCTGCAGTTTCCAAAGCAAGCAAAATCCTTTCTTGTATTAAGAGAGCTATGGACTCCAGACATAGAGACATTATTTTACCCCTGTACAAATCATTAGTAATACCTCATCTGGAATATGCAGTTCAGTTTTGGGCACCAGTTCTCAAAAAGGATATCAGGGAACTGGAGAAAGTGCAGAGAAGGGCAACCAAACTAATAAGAGGCATGGAGGAGCTCAGCTATGAGGAAAGATTAGAGGATCTGAATGTATTCTCTCTTGAGAAGAGGAGATTGAGGGGGGTATGGTCAACATGTACAAGTATATAAGTGGTCCATATAGTGAACTTGGTGTTGAGTTATTTACTTTAAGGTCATCACAAAGGACAAGGGGGCACTCTTTACGTCTAGAGGAAAAAAGATTTAATCTACAAATACAGAAAGGTTTCTTCACAGTAAGAGCTGTGAAAATGTGGAATAGACTCCCTCCAGAGGTGGTTTTGGCCAGCACGGTTGATTGCTTTAAAAAAGGCCTGGACTCTTTCCTTAATGTAAATAATATAACTGGGTACTAACATTTTTAGGTAAAGTTGATCCAGGGTGAATCCGATTGCCTCTCGGGGAATCAAGAAGGAATTTTTCCCCCGTTATAGTAAATTGGATCACGCTTTGCTGGGGTTTTTTGCCTTCCTCTGGATCAACTGTGGGTGAAGGATTGTATATGGGATTATTTGGTTGTGTGTGTATGTATATGTATATATGTGTGTGTATGTATATATATATATATAGTATGTGTGTGTATATATATATATATATATATATATATATATAAATGTTTTTTGTTTTTTTTGGTTGAACTGGATGGACTTGTGTCTTTTTTCAACCTGACTAACTATGTAACTATATATAGTACAGGATGGATATTTGGGAGGGATGTATGTGGTTTTGTCAGGGTTAGAAGTATGTCGTCTGCATAGAGCGACAGCTTGTACTCCCTTTGTCTAAGGGAGACTCCACATATGTCAGGGTGCGTCCGGATAAAAAGTATTGGAGGAGAGGGCACCCCTGCCTGGTGCCATTACTAAGTAAGAAGGAAGGGGATAAGAATGAAGACAATTGCACTTGGGAGGTGGGATAGGAATATAGTGCTCTATGATGCTGCAAGAAATGGGCCTTTGAAACCATATCGGGTGAGGGTAGCAAACATGTAAGGCCAGCTGAGTCTATCAAAGGCTTTTTGAGCATCTAGACTTAGGATAAGGGAAGGGCGAGATATTTTATCTAATAAATCGATGAGATCAATGGTGCGTCTGGTATTGTCGCCTGCATGTCTAAAGGGCACGAATCCTACCTGGTCATTGTGTATGAGTGTGGGGAGGAACTGTGTGAGTCTGTTCGCTAGGATTTTTGTAAATATTTTCTAATCTGCATTGAGTAAGGAAAAAGGCCTGTAGTTGTCAGGGATGGACGGGGTTTTGCCTGGTTTCGGAGAACGGTGATGTGAGCGCGAAGGAACTGGGGATGAGGGACAGTGCTTTTCATTAAAGATTCATATAGGTTTAATAAGTGGGGGCTTAGAAGGGGTAGGAAGGCTTTGTAGTAAGAATATGATAAACCATCTGGTCCAGGAGATTTCTGGGAGGGAAGGGCCTTCACTACTTCAGCTATCTCTTCGAGGGAAATAGGGGCATTGACCTGAGAAACCTGAGCTGGGGACAATTTAGGTAGATTTAAGGATGAGAAGAAAGCATAAATTTATCTTGGGGAAAAAGATATTTGGGATCCTTGTTTAGGCAGTTATAAAGCTTCTGATAGAATTCTCCAAAGACCCTGGACATCTTTTGTGGGCAATGTGTGGGGGTACCGTTGGACTGCATAAGAAGATCCAGGAAAGGAGTTAAACGGACGAGGCCTAAGTTTATTGACTAACATTCTGTGGGGTGTATTCGATAATTCATAAAATTTCTGTTTATTCCATAGTAGAGCTTTGGAGCATCTGTTCATATCAAGGGATTTTAAATGGTTTTGTAAGGATGTGACCGTGCAGAGCCTTGACACTGTGGGAGAGTCAAGTAATCGATTTTCCGCTATGCGTAATTGCGAGATGAGCAAGAATCTTTGTAAATTTGCTTCCTTTTTTAGACGGGAACCCGCCGAAATACACAGGCCTCTGAAGTAGGCCTTACGCGTCTCCCAAAGCGTGGAGGCTCCTGACACAGAGTGTTCATTTAGTTGGAAAAACTCCTTTAAGTCTCGGGTCAGTTGTTCTTTAATGACAGTGTTGTGGAGCAGGGTGTCATTTAGGTGCCAGTGACATGTCTTAGTGAAAGAGGAAAGTAGGGTGATCTCTAATTGGACTGAAGAGTGATCTGACCTGGTGATAGGGTTTATTTCCGCTGAGACTGTGGACGTGGTAGTTACAAAGATATGGTCCAATCTAGAATACATCTTGTGAGGGGGAGAGTAGAAGGTGTATTGTTTGTGTGTGTGATGTTTTATTCTCCAAATATCCAATAGGTTGTGGGAGCGCATAATCTTTCGAAATGCCTTAGATTGTCCTTCCACTTTGGAAGAGGGGGCAGATGGGAACAAAGTGTGTCTGTCTCTTCTGGGGGACATAGTCATATTAAAATCTCCACCAACAATCATAAATGGTTGAGCATATTTCCCAAGTTTACCAAACATATCATCTAGAAATTGGATCTGGCCCCAATTAGGGGCGTAGACATTAATTAGTGTAAACGAGCGTGAGAGATAGTCACAGTCCAGAAAAATAAACCTACCAAGGGGATCCGTATGGGATGATTAAAGGGCAAGAGCGTTTGATCGATATTGCAACGCAAGCCTTCCCAGTAGGGTCAGATGCTATAAAAGAAGTCGGGAAATGTTTAGCAGCAAATTTAAAGGATCCCCCTGATCTAAGATGAGTTTCCTGGACCATGACTATGTCCGCCGCGGAGGACCTGAATTACTTCATAGCTAGCCAGCATTTCTGAATGGAATTCAGGCCCTTTACATTATATGTAAGAACCCGTAGAGCCATAGTGGTATGATAAGGATATGGCACGTCTAATAAAAAAAACAATCAAACATTTAGCAAAAGAGGATCCATGGTGTATCTCAAAGGGTGGGGGATAGGTAGGGGGGTTTACAGAACCAGATGGTAGTGGACCATGAAGGTCTGTACAATACTTAGAAAAAATGGAGAAGAACAAAAACAGTAGGTCAAGAAGGGACCTAAAAATCAACATGAAAAAACAAACGTCAGTGCCTAAGGGAATAAACCACTCAGGAGTCCATGGCCGTGGCCACGGAACCAAGGGGGGAGCATGGTGGGCTCCACAAACCGCAGGTTAAGGCCCCGCGGCCTCCTCATTTGATTAAATGTACATCAGTTATTTTAAGGGTTAAACAGATGGGTATATAGCCTTTTGGACAGCCCGAGGGGGCAAAAGAAACACACATTGGGGAGAATGTTCCATTAGAAAGGAAAAAAGGAGTCTGATGTCAAGGTTCAAAAGAGAAAAGCGTGGAAGGCATAAGAGAGGAAAAAATCAAACCACATGAAGATCTGACAGCCTTCAGGTCAGGTATCTGGATGAAGAGGCCCGTTGAGGTGTGGAGAAAGCCTTTTGTGATGTTTGCCGTGTAGGGGTCTTGGGGTAGTAGGTATGGGGGTTATGTTAGCCTCCGGGAGGGGTGAAAGGCCCAGGTTTTTAATGAAAGTATCACTTTCCTGCAGATCACGCATGGAAAATTGAGTACCATCTCGGGATGCAGAGAGCCGGAAAGGGAAAACCCAACGGTAGGGAACTTGATGGTTTTGGAGGTGCATGGTGACTCGATGAAAGTTTCGTCATTTAGCAAGGGTAATTGGTGATAGATCGCTGAAGATCTGAAATCTTGCCCCTTTCAATTCCAACCTGGACTTGTTGCGGGTAACCAGAACAAGGCTTCTTTGCTGTCATAGTAATGGAAGCATACAATAATGTCTCTGGGACTGGCTCCCACAGGAGGTTTCGGGGCTAGAGACCTATGGGCCTGGTCTAGGCGCCAGTCTATATCCGGAATGTCAGGAGCAAGGGTATTAAAGAGGCTTAACAAGTAAGGGCGAATCTCACAATCTCCAATGTTTTCAGGCACTCCCCTAATCTGCAGATTTTGGCGTTGTTCCCTATTCTCCAAGTCTTCCTGCTGGGACTGGAGCATGGAGACTGAGTGTTTAAGAGAGGCATTATCTTCCTCTAGGGCATGCACATATTGTAAAAGGTCATCAAATTTGGATTTGAGGGTATCTGTACGTTCTCCTAAGTGTGTTATTTCACCTCTTAGTTCCTGGGCGAGTTTTCCAACTTCTTGTGTAATGTTTCGTGTGAGGTTCTGCAGAAGAGACTGCAGTTTGAGGTCCAGGACCTCAACAGTGACAGGAGATGGGTGAGCATTAGTTGGGAGGGGGGGAATTGTTGGGAGAACCCCCCACTTGCCCCCAGCGGGGCTGGAGGATCTGATAGACAGTCTTGCATGCTAAAGGCTGGGGATTCGGGTCTGAGAAGATACCTGTCTAGGGTCTGGGAGGACCGCGGTTCTGTGGTTGATGAGAAGGTTGCCTTCTTAGGCCCTATTTTCACCATGGGCTGTCCAGGCGTGTCGGCAAATGAAGAATGGGGCTCCCGTGGTGGAAGAGGTTAGAGCTTGCTACGTGGGAGCCTTGAGGAGGCGGCAGAGACAAGGGTGGTAGAGTCACATGACTATCATATACAGGGACCAAACCTAGGCCTCTCTTTCCATTGGAACAATGAAAATGACATATAGGCAAAGTCACAGGATATCCTTAGCTGGGTGAGCACATGTGTCCATTATCTGAGGACTGTGATAGGCTTAAATTCTTATAAATTCTGTTGAGGCAGAGGTCTGCAAAGTCCAGTGACTTCAGTTGTTAGGGATTCCCTTCAGAAGTGGCAATGTACCTGTTTAGGGCTCAAAGACTGTGTCCAGAGAATAAGGCAGTCTGTGACAGGCCTCCGTGTGCTGAAGCCAGGGCCGGAGAGGTCCGGCCAGCTGTATGGACCCCCTAGGGGGGAGTGCTCTGAGTGACTGGGCTTCTTAAATAAATGGGTTGTCCCCTCAAGGGTAGCTGGAGCATAGTGACAGTGGTTATTTCTGATAATTAAGGCCTAAGGAGTAGAGATGAGCGAATTTCTAGAAGTCCAGGTTCTGCTGGTTCGGCCGAACTTCGGGACAAAGTCCGGGTTCGGGTCCGGACAGAACCTGAACTTTGTCCCGGACCCCGAACCCCAGTGAAATCAATGGGGACACGGACTTTTAGGCACAAAAAGGCTGGAAAATAGTCCTGGAAGGTCCTAGAGGTCTGCAAAAGGAAGGAAATGTGGGTAAGGGTGGGACAAGTGAAAACACGGATTTTCAGGCACAGGGGTAACTAAAGTGACCCCAAGCCCCAGGCCCTGTTTCAAGTCCAAGACAGGCCTGGGCTTGGGCCTGAAACAGGGCTTCAAGCCGGCTTGGTCGTCTTGGACCTGAAGATCTTTAAGCGAGTAGAGATGAGGAATCCGGAATTAATAGTCTTTATTGGTGACAGTGATACGAGGTCGATGGGAACTCCCCTGTTGGGTAAATAAATTCTTCGGGTCAGTGAGTCTCGTGAGGGGGGATCCCCCAGGTATGTC
>BLSH010147008.1:95613-107160 GCA_018402905.1 Glandirana rugosa
GTCTAAGGTCTAAGACTATTCGGGGAGTGGGTGTCTGGGTCTGTTGGTAGTCGGTCCCAAAAGCCCTTCCCCGTGGGTTTTCGTGGGAGGGGAACAACTCCCGTTCGCCGGACCATACGATGCCCCCTGTGAGTGAGCGGGGGGAGGAAAAGGACGGTCCGACGTACGAACCTATTCCCAGACCATACCTAAAACCCCCCCGGGTGCGGTAAGAAAAAATTTTAAAACCTCACCTCAAGGGGAATTGGTGAAGTGGGGGTCGTGGAATTGGTGAAGGGCGGGCCGCGTAACTGTTGGCGCGCGATCGCGCATTATCCTGAGGACGTCAATAGACGTCCAGTCAGGATAATGAACCCCCCGCCCGGACGTCATTTGTCAATGCGCCGGGCGGGAAGTGGTTAAGGTGCTGGGGGTGAAGTGGTTAAGGGGAACTCCACTCCAAAATTTTAAAAAAGAATGGCGTGGGCCCCCCCAAAATCCATACCAGACCCTTATCCAAGCATGCAGCCTGGCAGGAAAAGGAGGGGGGCGAGTGAGTGTCCCCCGTAGCATACCAGGCCGCTTGCCCTCAACAAGGGGAGGGTGCTTTTGGGTGCCCCTTCCCGAAAACCCTGGCTGATGGTTGTCTGGGTCTGTGGGTGAGGGGCTTATCAGAATCTGGAATCTGGAAGCCCCCTTTAACATGGGGACCTCCATAGCCCTCCCCTCTCCTATGTCAATGGGTTTGGGTACATTGGTACCCATTCACCAAAAAAGTGTCAAAAAGTAAAAACCACAAGAGACAGTTTTTAATAATGTCTTTATTAACCACTTACCAACCAAGCCTGTTTTTTGGGTTCGATGGTTATGAGTTAAAAACATATTTTTTTTCTGTAAAATTACTTAGAACCCCCAAACATTATATATTGTTTTTTTTTCTAACATCCTAGAGAATAAAATGGCAGCCATTGCAAAATGTTATGTCACACCGTATTTGCACAGCGGTCTTCCAAGCGTGCTTTTTTTAAAATAAATTCAGTTTTTTTAGTTAAAAAATAAGAAAACAGTAAAGTTAGGCCATTTTTTTCCATATTATGAAAGATAATGTTACGCCGAGTAAAATGATACCCAACATGTCATGCTTCAAAATTGTGTCCGCTCGCGGAATGGCGACAAACTTTGCAACTTAAAAATCTCCATTGGCGACGTTTAAAATATTCTACAGGTTAGCAGTTTTGCGTTACAGAGGAGGTCTAGTGGTAGAATTATTGCTCTCGCTCTAACGATCGCGGCGATACCTCACATGTGTGGTTTGAACACTGTTTTCATATGTGGGCGGGACTTACGTATGCGTTCGCTTCTGCACGCGAGCTCGCGGGGACGGGGCGCTTTAAACTTTCTTTTTTTTAATTATATATTTTGCTTTTTATTTTTACACTGTTCTTTTAAAAAAAAAAAAAAGATCACTTTTATTCCTATTACAAGAAATGTAAACATTCCTTGTAATAGAAAAAAGCATGACAGGTCCTCTTAAATATGAGATCTGGGGCCAAAAAGTCCTCAGATCTCATATTTGCACTAAAATGCAAAAAAAAGCTGCAGGCACCATTCAGATATCACCACTGAAAGCCAAGGACGTATATACACGCCCTTGGTCGTCAAGTGGTTAAAGAAGAGAAAAAAAGTGTCCCATGATGTACATCCACCGTCAATCACACCGCCGGCGGACCCAAAAAATAGAAAAAAAATGGAAAAATCCCCGCCTCAATGGGAGGGCTCCTGCCGACTGCTGTCTCTTCTCTTTGACAGCTGTTATATACTCAAGGGTGGGGCCACCCAGTGATGCAACTGAGGGATGCTGCCCCCTTCTGACATCATGTGACGTCAGAAGAGGGCAGGATCACTCGGTTATGTCACCGGGTGGCCCCGCCCTTGCCTATATAACAGCTGTCAAAGTGAAGAGACAGCAGTCGGCTGGAGCCCTCTCATGGAGGCAGAGCTTTTTCTATTTTTCTATTTTTCCGGTCTGTCGGGCTTCGAGATTCTGATAAGTCCTCAGACCCCGACAACCACTGGCCATGGTTGTCGGGAAAAGGCCTTTGTCTCCATCAACATGGGGACAAGGTGCTTTGGGGGGCACCGTGATGTACATCCACCATCAGTCACGCCGTCGGCAGACCCAAAAAAATAGAAAAAAAAACCAGAAAAAGCCCCGCCTTGATGGGAGAGCTCCCACTGACTGCTGTCTCTTCTCTTTGACAGCTGTTATATACGCAAGGGCGGGGCCACTCAATGAGGCAACTGAGGGTCCCCGCCCTCTTCTGACATCATGTGACATCAGAAGAGGACAGGATCACTCGGTTATGTCACCGGGGGGCTCCGCCCTTGCCTATATAACAGCTGTCAAAGTGAAGAGACAGCAGTCGGCTGGAGCCCTCTCATGGAGGCAGAGATTTTTCCATTTTTCTATTTTTCTGGTCCATTGGGTTTCCAGATTCTGATAAGTCCGCAGACCTCAACAACCACCGGCCAGAGTTGTTGGGAAAAGGCCTTTGTTTCCATCAACATGGGGACAAGGTGCTTTGGGGGCACCCCAAAGTACCCTCCCCATGTTGAAGGCATGTGGCCTTGTACAGTTCAGGAGGGGTAGGCGCTCGCTTGTCCCCTCCATTCTGACCTGCCAGGTTGCATGCTCGGATAAGGGTCTGATATGGATTGTAGGGGGACCGTTTTTTGATTTTTTTTTCTATATTGCCGGGAGACGGCAATACATTACAGCCGCAAGCACATTTAAATGGCATTTTTTCCTTTAGAAATGTCATTATTGTTCTACACATTGTACAGATGCGCCACTTTACAGTCAGACTAAGGGTAACCCCAGGCACAATATTTAAAGGAACATTTAATTTTTATGGTTTCGCTTTAAGTATCATTAAAATATCTGCTTCTTTAAAAACAATTCTTTTGAAAGCTTTTTTTTTTTTTGCATTGATACATGTCCCCTAGGGCAGTACCTGGGTCCCCACATACTTTTTATGGCAATAACTCGCATATAAGCCTTTAAAATGAGCAGTTTTGCGTTTTCATGTTCGTGTCCCATAGACCCCTAATGGGGTTTGCATGTTCGCTAGAACTTTTTGCCTGTTCGAGGTGTTCTGGTGCGAACCAAACTGGGGGTTGTTTGGCCCATCCCTAGCAGGGATCTTTCTTTACAGCTGACTAAACCTCAGTTTTTAAACGCATACTGTTAGACAGGTCAATTTGGTTGGTCGCAGGCTGGACGGTAAGTAGAGCTTGGAATTTCCCTCGGCTTTTTCCTCTGCCTTTTTTGACATCTGTTGCCCTCCAATGCTGCTTGCTGCATAGGCCAGTTATAGGTGAGGGCAGTGGCTAACTTTTTGTCTGCGTTCAATAAAAAAAATATAAAAAATGTAAAACTTTTAACATCTTAGCTTTAATGCACCTGGGAAGTATTTAGCTGATTTAATCTGAAAGATCAATTGCATTTTTAAATATTTGTACAGCGTTGTTTCTAATGATTATTTCAGCGGCAGCTGGATATGAATATAATCAGAAAATATAATCACAGTTAATAGTTAATCCTCCTCTTCTCAGATCAGCTATGGAGCCACTGATGAATCGCTAAGTGACAGACAACTTTACCAGCATGTTTTCAGGACCGTTCAGAATGATTATGTCCATTATTTAGCAATTGCCAAACTAGTGAAATATTTTGGCTGGAATTGGGTTGGAATACTTTTATCAGACAATGATACCGGAGAGAATGAGGCAAAAATTCTGAAGAGACATTTGGCTTCCCAGGAGATTTGTGTGGCTTTTGAAAAAAGAATGACTTTGAATTATGCAGCACTGAATCAGTGGAAAGACACACTTAGTAAAGTACATTGTAAAGTTTTAATACTTTGTGGTTCCTTCACAAGCAGTGCCATAGAATTCCTTTATGAATACTCTCAGATCAATATAAACAATATGCTTATCCTTCCCCCAAGCTGGACTTCAGGTGAACTCAAGTTAGTAACTACATTCACACATTTTATAACAAGTTTGTCTTTAGAGTATTTTGATCCACAAATTCTTAGAGATGAAAGTCAGTTTGATGGCAATCTATTGTCAAGACATTCACAAACTCAGCTGCTGATGGATGAACTGATCGTTACATTTTACAATATAACATCAACCCAAAATGGAAAAAATATTTATTTCCAAAATGTTACTGTTTTTAGTGAGAGTTTATTAAGAATCTTTTTTCCAAAAATTTACATACGTATGCTTTTCAGTGAATCTCTACGAGTGTATATTGCAGTAGAAGCTATGGCTGAAGCTATACATTCTTTCAACAAATTTAATCACAGATTTAATATTAACAGATTTAAGCAGGTAAAAGAATATGTTTCAGTAAAGTTTGTCAATTATTATTAGATGTATTTTTGTATATAAACATAAGAAGTTTTTTTTTAAGAGTACTTGGGCTTTATTATAAATATTATACAGGATTTATATAGTGCCAACTGTTTGTGCAGCGCTTTACAAAATAAAGGGAAACAATAACATTACAATACAATTCAATGAAAGAGGTTTAGGAGGGCCCTGCTCATGGGAGCTCACACTCAAAAAGGGAGCTGTAAGTGATACAAAATGCGTTAGTAGAGCTAATAGACATAAAAACATAAATTTTAGTTAGTGAAAAGGCTTCCCTGAATAAATGAGTGTTCAGGGATTGCCTGAAGGCAGACATAGCAGTAGATTGCCAGACAAATTGCATTAGCAAGTTCCAAAGGATGAGAGAGTCTCTGAAGAAGTCCTGGAGTAGAAGGTGTTGAGGAAGCTGGAGAGCAGGAGATCTTGGGGGAGTGGAGAGGATGGTTTGAATGATATTTTGAGATGATGTTGGTGATGTAGCTCCTCAGGGCAAGGTTGTTGTTGTTGTTAGTAGTTGAATTTTATTTAATGGGTGAGCTCAAGCCAGTGTAGAAATTTGCAAAGAGGGTCGGTGGTTAATGAAATGTGAGTAAGGTGGAGGAGTCTAGCAGCAGCACTGTAGATGGGATAACCTGTGTAGCGGTAGGTCCATGAGGGGGAAGTTGCTATAGTCCAGCAAGGAATAACAAGAAAGTGAATAAGTAGTTTGGTGGTGTCATTAATAAGAAGGGGTGTATTTTAAAGGTGTTACGGAGGTTAGGGTAGCAAGAGGAGTTGGACAGTGATTGACTTTAGGGTCAAAAAGAGAGTTCAGAGTCCAGGATCACACCTAATATGCTGACATGAGGGGATGGACTTATGATTGTTATTTGAAGGATAAGTCAGGGAAGGGGACAAGGGGGAAGTAAGTATGCTTTTTTTTTTGCAGTTTTTGACCATATCTTGGGGCTGCAAATGTAAATGGTTCTGAGACTTCCCTCTGCTAGATTTTGTGATCTCATGTCTGAACTAATTTTCATAATATGTCACTAAGTGAAGGTCTCACTCTGGCCAATGTCTAAATTAGTAGCTCCAGAGGGGTGTGGCCTGCCTAGCAACCGAGACGGACGCATTCCTGAAGAGCTACGGGAACCCGCAGCCTCATACACTGGCACCCGTCCTCCCTGCAGCTCGGTAAAACACCCTACCACTCCAGACAGACTCTGTAAGGGTCCCACTGCTATCCCGGGGGTTTATTGAGAAGAGCAGAGGACAAACTGAGGCAGCTCTCATCCATCCGAGGCCATCATCCACGCCCCGCACTGCCATCCACTGCCCCAACTCCCCGGAGTCGCCTCCCCGGCAGCAATTGTGGGGCATTCCTGGCACTCCGGCCCCCAGCTTCGGTCGCAGCCTACTGCGGCCTGTGGACGGCCGCCATCTTGCAGACCTCGGCCCTTCGTTAACACCACTCATGCCCATCTAAGACCAGGTTCCCCCCAAATTCGGCCCTCACTCCCTGCACCTGCCCCCCGGAGACGTGCGGAAGAAACCAAGTAATGCCTCCGGGCCCCTACCTTTACCAGGGGTTCCTGAGGAGTTCCTGAGGCCTAAGAGAGGTGGCCATATTGGTACACCTGCTACACCTCCACCAGCTACCTTAGTTTGCAACCACCCCTGAGATCTCTCTTTGGGGACATGGACTGACGCATGAAGAGCTGAAGCACGTTTTAGCACAGCCCCTGGCCCCTAAACCCTGGCAAAACTTTCCTTGCTTTTGGACTACCCTTCTATTATGCAGATAAGCAGTCACAAGAATAAAAGTGCCAAGAAAACTGGCTGGAGTACTTTGGCGGGTGACCTGGGAAACTTCTTCACCCGCTCATCAGCTGCTCTGCAAAAACAGAAGGCTTCCATGATGGCTCAGTCCCCCTCTTCCCCAATGTGCTCTGACGCCGCAATTTGCACCCAAATGATCCCCCTTGAGCGTTCTGTGTCCCCAACAGGCTCTGACCACCTATTAAGCCGATCACATAGTCTTTCTCAAATTTCACTATGCTCAAGTGATGGCTGGCACTGGGAAGCTCAAATGAAATCTATGCATGCTTATATTAGGTCGCTACCAACTAATTCAGACTTTGAAAACTACGTAACTTGAATAGAAAAGGCCTACCGATCAGAGATCAACGAGCTAAAGAATGATATTAGGGTGCGCATTGATGACAATGAACGCTCTGCAGAGGGCCTGAGTACCGCAATACAAACACATGAGGAAACACTAAACTCCCATACTGTGCAAATTCAGCAACTTATGTATCAACAAGACGATATTGAAAACTATAATCGTCAAAACAATATTCGGATCAGAGGAATTCTGGAAACCGTTGATCATAAGGACCTCCTATCTGCGGTTACCTCAATCTTTAACCAACTTCTGCAGCATCCAGAAGAAACATTGATCGAATTGGACAGAGTGAACAGGATTTCAGGTCCTAGAAACCCGAACCCTCCTTTGTACGGGATACCCTTTGCAGGGTTCACTTTTACATTGTTATGGAATCCATTATGCGGGCTGCAGGTTCCCAGGACACCATTCTCTTTAATGGCACCCCTGTCATGCTATTTCACGGCAGACCCTGGCCATCAGAAAAGCCCTAAAACCACTTACGCACCTGTTTCAGGAGAGACACATCAAATACCAATGGCGATTCCCTTTCCACCATGAGGGTAAGGCGGCCATACATACACTAGGAGACCTACCTACCTTTTCGGGGACACTAGAATTACCTCAAGTATCCCTTCTGGATTGACCCTTTCCCCTGACAACACCGAGCCTTCCCTATGCCTCTCAGTGGCAAGTACAGAAAGGGAACAAGCATCCCAGATCTTCCCAGCAAAAACCGCCAGATGGTTGAGATCCTAAAGTTTTTTGCTCCTTGCTATTCTAGGGGCAGCCCCTGTACTTTTTTTTTCTCTTTTTCTCGCTGACCAGCTGTTAAGATAGTTTTGGACTGGGATAGTGTTTGACAGCTGTTAAAAGTCATCAGTGAACAGAATCTGGACCCATTTGTTTGTTTACCTCATTTTGATACCGCTACTCTGCAATAAGAGCAGTGTGACTTTGTTTTCCCCACCCCCTTTTTCTTATGTAGTTTGTATTGCCCTTTTTCATGGACAGCATAAAGTTTGACTTCTGACAGAGTTGGGTGTCCCATTTCATCTTGACTTCTACATATCACACCCATTGGGGCACCATTCCCACTGTCCCATAGCCCCTACCATGTTGGAACTAGATGATTTTGGGGCTCCCCTCCCTCAGGAAACAAAGTTCCTACCACACCCAATTTTGATTATTTTTATTCTAATTAACAGTTTTATGATTTGGCCTAACCACAGTTTTGCAGTAGATTTTTACCCTGCGGTGCGGTGGCCCCAGGGGCTGCTTTATGTGACCTCCTTGGCCCTCGCTAGGTCGTTAGAGATGCCCTTAAGACAGGACCCATTGTGTTAAAATGTTTTATTTTTTTCAGCACATTGTGTTATTATCTTTGTCATTATGGAGCCACCTAGTGACCATTTTACTTAACTGGTTTTCAAGTGTTTATTGGTCTCGATCTCCACTATTCCTACTCAAGAATACTTAAACAATCTCCTAGCAGATCTGACACTCAGCAGAGTCAGAAAAAAGTTCATAGCGGACCCTTGTAGATTGCCAGGGGAGGGGGGCACTTGACTCCCCTTGCCCCTACCTGTGGACGCCCATGCCTGGCAGTGAATATTCCTCAATCCATGCTGTTTAGTGTATAAATCCATGCATGTATACAGAAAATGAAGGATTAGAGGATCCCAGATGACAGCAGTTTCCAGGTCTAAAACCCCATATACACTATTAGATTTTCTGCAGATTTTTGTCCTAAGATTTACCAAAACCATATAATATGAGGTCAAACCTTAAGAGTTTCAACTTCTGTGCAATCAGGCAGGTCCTTACACTACATGGTTTTGGTAAATCTGAAGGAAAATATCTGCAGATAATCGAATAGTAGGACCCTCTCAAACATAACCATTTTACACATTAACCACTTGTCGACCATCCGCCGTGGCTTGACAACGACAAAGTGGTTCGTTATCGCAAAACGCAGTCACCTGATGGCGGCCGCGATAACGAGTATTGTGAACGTATATCCAGGAATCCCACGCAGGGGTTTAAACTTCATTTAGCACTCATAAAGTAAACATACCGAGCCACCTGGCTCTCTTGTCAGCAGTTCCTTTGCTGGCTCCATACAAACTTGATTCCTCCAAGCCCCCTGGACTCACTGGCTCCCTTAGTCTCCTCGACTTTCCAAGCTGGCCAGCCTTTCCCAGTCCCTGGGCATAGAATCCCCCTTTCATAGGATGCAGTCTCCCACAGGGCAAACAGATCTCAAAAAATCTGTCTTGAAACAGCAGCAGCAAGCTGCTCACACTCCACCTTTCTTCCTCCCTCTGCTCTCACCAGCCCCTCACTATATTGGCCACCTGGGCACACAAACTGCTGGTTGTCCACAAGACCCGGACACAGGGTTGGAGATTCTGTCCCACCCAAGACACTTAGGGACCTCCAAACTACAGAGCCCCATCAATGGTGATGGCAAAAATTAAAGGAGAGAGCGGGCATCCCTGCCTGGTCCCCCTTCGGATGTGGATCGGTTTGGAGAGATAATTTTGTAATTTAATTTATGCGCTAGGAGCGGAATATATAGTTTTAATAGGTTGTAGAAACCGAACTCCGAACCCCAATCATTCCAAGACCTCAAATAAGTAAGACCATTCAACCGTATCAAATGCTTTTTGTAAATCAAAGGATAATATGAACCCCTCCTGAGGATGCCCGTCATCCCACCCAGACCTAAGGAGTTAAATGAGGTCCACCGCCCTTCGGATCTGATCAGGGCACTGTCTTCCTGGGATAAACCCCACCTGATCCTTACGGATATACTTCCCTATAAAGGAGGATAGTCTGTTGGCCAAAAATGTAGTTAAAATTTTTAAATTGTTATTGATTAGAGAAATGGGCCTATAATTGCTCACCTCTGAGGGGTCCTTACCAGGTTTCAGGATGACTGAAATGTTGGCAAAATTGATATCCTCGTTAATCGAGGAACACCTTTGGAGAGCATTGAAAAAACTCTCTAGGTGAGGGGCAAGGGCAGGCTTTTTATAATATCCCGTAGAGAACCTGTCTGAACCCGGTGCCGAGCCTTTCCTAAGGAGTTTTATGACATCTAAGATTTCGGTCTCAGAGATCGGGTCTTCTAGGGCTAGGCTATGCTCCTTGTCCAAATTGGGCATGGAAATGTTATCTAGGAACTTTTGCGGTAAGTCAGCGGGACCAATGTTCTCTGGTTGATATAGCTTGGCGTAAAACTGGTAAAACACCCTCATGATCCTCTGAGGGTTCCGGGTGAGGTTCCCTAATAGGTTTTTCCCTTTCGGAAAAGTAAAGGAACGGAACTTCGAGGACAGCCTACCTACCAGTTTAGGGCCCATACGATACTTCTGTAAATAAAACTGGGAATTAGCCCACTGAGACTGCTCCCCTGCTTGGGTAGTCATTGCAAGATTCAAAGCTGCTCTACCTGTTTTGAGCTGGGACCAGGATTGAGGAGTGGGATTCTTCTTATGGGCTTTCGCTAGTCTGTGAAAGTCCCGTTTAAGCTTTACTAAGCTGCTCTGTCTTTCCTTCTTAAATTTGGGGGAAAGATGGATTTGTTTTCCCCTCAGTACTGCTTTGTGGGCCGCCCATATCATGGGGGAGACCCCTACAGCCGCATTTATTCTAAAATACTCCTTGATATCCTCAGCTAACATGGTCGCCATTGGGGTCTGGGACCCGCTCCCGCCTGATACACCGCGTGCAAAATGACCATCGAGTGGTCTGACAAGAGGATATCTTTATGTATGATTTGAAAACAGTAGGGATAGATGGGGCGCCATAAATATATGATCGATCCTGGCCAGGGACCTATGAGGGGCCGAGAAATGGGTATAATTTTTCGTTTTTGGGTTAAATTCCCTCCATCTACCAGTCCTAGTGAGTGTATGAGCTTGGCAATCCTTAAGCTCCACTTCGGAAGTTGGAGGGTGTGATCATGACAGGACCCAGATCTGTCTAGCGTATGGTCCAGTGCAGTGTTGGAGCCCCCACCTAGAATCACCGATCCCTTGAAATGTGGGGAAAGTGAGCTGAGCATGAACTGAAAAAACTTTACCTGACCCGGATTTGGGGCATAATATGAGATGAAGGTATATGTACTACCCCTCAGCTCCCCTACCAGAAGAATAAATCTCCCATCCGGATCTTTGATTTCCTTACTGGGCTGGAACTCTGCCCCCCTTGCAAAGAAGATCCCTATCCCTCTCGTCTTGTCCAGAGCATTTGCTAAAAAGAACTGGGGATATTTCACATGGACAAATTTCGGGTTATAATGATTGGGGAAGTGTGTTTCTTGAAGGAAAAGAACCTCCAGGTGCATAGAATGCGCAGCCTGGAAGTACCTTCTCCTTTTAACGGGGGAATTTTTAAGGGTGGCTCAGGTGAGGAGGCCATGGTAATAAGTGCAGAGGGTATGCATCACTGTGGACTGGCTCACCTGATCTCCAATGGGAAAAGAGACTGGCTGTACCTCCTTCCAAATAAGAGTTCTGGGATTTACAGTGGGTACGGAAAGTATTCAGACCCCTTAAATTTTTCACTGTTTGTTATATTGCAGCCATTTGCTAAAATTACATTTTCCCTCATTAATGTACACACAGCACCCCATATTGACAGAAAAACACAGAATTGTTGACATTTTTGCAGATTTATTAAAAAAGAAAAACTGAAATATCACATGGTCCTAAGTATTCAGACCCTTTGCTCAGTATTTAGTAGAAGCACCCTTTTGATCTAATACAGCCATGAGTATTTCTGGGAAAGATGCAACAAGTTTTTCACACCTGGATTTGGGGATCCTCTGCCACTCCTCCTTGCAGATCCTCTCCAGTCCTGTCAGGTTGGATGGTGAACGTTGGTGGACAGCCATTTTTAGGTCTCTCCAGAGAAGCTCAATTGGGTTTAGGTCAGGGCTCTGGTTGGGCCATTCAAGAACAGTCGCGGAGTTGTTG
>BLSH010147008.1:155308-166081 GCA_018402905.1 Glandirana rugosa
TCTATTTTGTAAAGTACGAGGAAGACACGAACGAGGGGGGAGGGACTAGGGCGTTGTCGTGGTCGTATGCAAATGGGGGGTCTGTGTGGTGGTCATTAACGTCGTAACAGGAACCTGGGTTGGTTTGGACGTCTGTCCCTCAGACTTAGTCAGTCCTATCGTCAGTAATCTAGTCGATTTCGTTCTGGGCACGAGAGGGGGACCAGAATGGTGAGTCTAAGAAAGGACCCAAGTTCGTGTCAGAACGGATAACGTCTGTGGACCTATCAACGTCGTGGTGACGAGGGTCGTGGGTGAGGTGGTAAGACTCCTTTGCGGCGACCAGGCGCGCTTCAGTAGGCAAGACTGTGCTTGAACCCAGGAAAGAATCTGAGTGGTAAGACCAGGGGGAGAGCACGGGTCTTGCTTTAGCTGATCTAATGACTGCTATCCTGACTGATTCAGACTCCCTGTCTGCAGGTTTGGTTGGGTCCAAGGACAATGCTGCAATTACTGGTGGTGTGTCTGGGGGGTAAACGTATGCTGGTGCTGTTGCGGGATCAGGGAGGGGGGAGCAAGCACAGAAGGAGCATGAAATGTTTTATCTTCATCACTGTTTAAAAGGAGAAATGTTGTGCAGCTTTGATGGGAGGGTGGGGGTTTTCCTCCACATAGGAGGGCAGTGGTGGATCGGATTTTGCAGATGGGTTTTAGGCCTGCAGATATCTTCACCCTGATCAGTCCAGTCGGTTCCTATGAGTACGATTTGTCCTTTATCCGTCCGGAGTCGTTGGACATATTTTGGGAGAAGTATGAGCATGTGTGTAGGGGCCTGCCGGACTGGAAAGGGCTCACCCCCAAGCTTGTATCACGCCAGCCACTCATTAAAATGGTGACAATTCTTGTCCGCAATGAGTCCATACCACAGGGGGATTTATCTATATGGCTGAGGAGGTATGGAGAGGTCCCCTGAAGAAAATTGTAGATGATCAAGGAATATGGACAAGGGTTGGTCTGTGCAGTTAGAAATAAAAATCATTGATAATGTCATCCAGCATTTGCCATCTTCAGCTTTCCTGGGTAGAGACAGGCTGACCATTTTCTACCCGGGCCAACCAAAGCTATGTAATAAGTGTGGGGATAAAGGACATTTTGCATCCTCCTGTCCAGTGATAAAATGCTCTCTGTGTCAGGGTGAAGGACATTTGGCAAAGGATTGTAACATTATAAGGTGCAATCTGTGCCATGTGGTGGGGCATCCTTATAGTCAGTGCCCTGAGGCAATGCACAACCAGCCTGAGCTCATAAGAGAGTTCTTCCACCTGGACATGGAGGATGCTCAGAGCTCAGCAACTGGGGTACCTGTGATTCTCTCCAAGTCTGTGCCAATACCTAATATGTCTGTGCCTTCCCAGTCTGTGGTTCCCCAGTCTGTGCCAATACCTAATATGTCTGTGTCTTCCCAGTCTGTGGTTCCCCAGTCTGTGCCAATACCCAATATGTTTATGTCTTCCCAGTCTGTGGTTCCCCAGTCTGTGCCAATACCCAATATGTCTATGTCTTCCCAGTCTGTGGTGCCCCAGTCTGTGCCAATACCCAATATGTCTATGTCTTCCCAGTCTGTGGTGCCCCAGTCTGCGAGTTTGCCTAGTGTGCCCGTGTCTTCCCAGTCTGGATGTAAGGTATCTGTTACTAAGAATGTGTCTATGTCTTCCAAAATTGCAGAGGCAGCAAGAGGCGCTGAGGAAGGTCCATCAATGGCAGTGCCAGTCCCCCTCCCTCGACGCTCCAGGGTTTCTAATAAGGATAAGGGGTGCAGAGCAGTGGGGAATATGGTGAAGAGGCTGGCCTGGTGGTAGATAAGGAAAGGGAGAGTGGGGGGGAGGATAGGAGTGGGGGATCTGTTGATTCCGATTTGTCCAAGGATGATATGGAGTGGTTGGAGGATAAAAGGAGGAAAGGAAGAAGAAGGAGAAAAAAGGGTTCAGTTACCTTAAGTCCTAAGGTTTCGCCTTTGTCAAACAAGTTTGGGGTCCTGTCTGATGATGATGATGAATGGGACTCGTTGAGTGCAGCGTCCTCTATGGATGATGAGCCCCAGGGGACAATGAAGTGCACCGCTTCTCCAGGGAGAGGGGGTAGTCAGCCTAATAATCGGCTGCCTAAATTGCCCTAAATATATATTTGATAAAATGCTCCATGCATGGTGAGAGTGATGTTCCTTAGTCTGGTTTTCTCGTAGGCATTGTGCTGTGCGCATTTCAGTTTGCACCATTTATTATGTTTTTGTTTGTTTTGTATAGTTATTTTTAATTATCTTGTAAATATGTTTCATTTGTTCATTTATTTATTATGGTCTTATTGTATATAAGTTGTTGTTTGTAAGAATTTTCAATAAACAAAAATTAACCCCTCATAATGGGCACAGTAGGTGTACAGAACCAGGAACTCAGCACAGGGATGGTGGGAACCCCTCATAATGGACACAGTGGGTGTACAGAACCAGGAACTCAGCACAGGGATGGTGGGAACCCCTCATAATGGGCCCAGAGGGTGTACAGGGATGGTGGAAACCCCTCATAATGGGCACAGCGGGTGTACAGACCCGGGAACTCAGCACAGGGATGGTGGGAACCCCTCATAATTGGCACAGCGGGTGTACAGAGATGGTGGGAACCCCTCATAATGGGCACAGCAGGTGTACAGACCCAGGAACTCAGCATATACATATTATAATATATTTGTATATCTAATTCTATTCTGTCGTATTGTTTTTCTATTCTGTTATATCTTATTCACATATTTTCTATTCTATTATTTTCTATTTTCTATTCTATTATAATCTTTTTTATTCAAATTCACATTCAATCTATTCAAAATTCATGCTGTATTCGAAATTCGAATTTTGGAAAATTGATATATATCGATTTTCTGAAATTCTAATTTCCAATAGAATGACTTCAAATTCGAATTGCAATAGAAAAGTTTAGAATAGACGAGAAAAGAAATAATAGACTAGAAAAAACTAGGGAAATTAAAATAAAGAGAATAAAAAACAATACAATGCAATAGAAAATAATAGAATAGAAAAACAATAGAACAGAATGGAATTATATCTATCTACAGTATTTATACATCAATTTTTCGAAATTCGAATTTCGAAAACAGCATGAATTCCAATTTAGAATAGAATGAATAGGAATTTGAATAGAAAAGCTTATAATAGAATAGAAAATAAGAGAAAAGAATAGAATAGAAAATAAGAGAATAGGGTAGAAAAGAATAGAAAAATAATAGAACAGAATAGATTAACCACTTGCCGACGGCGACAAGATGGCTCTGCTAGGCAAACCGCCATCATATGACGGTGGCTGACAGATCGAGCACTGTGAGCGTGCGCACGCCACCCAAGGCGTGCTCATGTGCTCACTGTGTTCCGGGGGGCCAGGGAGCGGGTAGGGCGGACTCGATCTCCGCCGGCTACCCGCAATGCCCCCCCGGAGTGAAAGAACGGAGGTCCGTGTATGTAAACACGGATCTCCGTTCTGTGATGGGGAAAGGACTGTGATCACAGCCTTCCTCTATATGGAAGCTGTGATCACTCCCCTCCCCCAGCCAGGGCAGCCCACACACAGTTAGAATACACTGAGGGAACACAGTTAACCCTTAGAGTGCCCCCTGTAGCTTGACCCCTTCACTGCCAATGGCATTTACACAGTAATCAGTGCATGTTTATAGCACTGATCGCTGTATAAATGCCAATGGTCCCAAAAAAGTGTCAAAATGGTCCAACATGTCCACCGCAATATTGCAGTACCGCGAAAAATCGGAGATCGCCGCCATTACTAGTAAAAAAATTTAAAAAAATAAAAACCCCAGAAATTAATTCTCACCATCCGTAAACGCGGCAACTTTTGCGCAAACCAATCAATAAACGCCAATTGCGATTTTTTTTTTTTAATCACAAATATGAGGTAGAGTATAAATCGCCCAAAACCGTTGAAAAAAATGTTTTTTTTTAATATTTTTTTTTGTGGATTTGTATTTTAGCAAAAAGTAAGAAATTTGTTTTTTTTTGTTTATAGCGGCGATCAGAAATGATGCAGAGGGGATCAAATACCACCAAAAGAAAGCTCTATTTGTGGGAAAAAAGAACGCAAATTTAGTTTGGGTACAACATCGCACGACCGCGCAATTGTCAGTTAAAAGGACCCAGTGCCGAATTTCAAAAAGTGGTCTGGTCCTACAGTGAGAAATCCTTCCGGGGCTGAAGTGGTTAACATAGAATAATATATACAATCTTCCAAATTCGAATTTCAAATACAATGAATTGAAATTTCTAATAGACTGAATCTGAATTTGAATAGAAAAAATAATAATAGAATAGAAAATAATAGAATAGAAAATAAGAGAATAAGATAGAAAAGAATAGAAAAACAATAGAACAGAATAGATTAACATAGAATAATATATACTATCTTCCGAAATTCGAATTTCGAATACAATGAATTCGATTTTTGAATAGACTGAATATATATATGTTTAAGTTCTGTTCTATTATTTTTCTATTCTATTCTTTTCTCTTATTTCATTTTCTATTATAATCTTTCCTATTCAAATTCATTCTCTTCAAAATTGGAATTCATGCTGTTTTCGAAATTCGAATTTCGGAAAATTGATGTATAAATACTATAGATAGATATAACTCCATTCTGTTCTATTGTTTTTCTATTCTATTGTTTTTGTTGTTTTGTATTGTTTTTTATTCTCTTTATTTTTATTTCCCTAGTTTTTTCTAGTCTATTATTTCTTTTCTCTTCTATTCTAAACTTTTCTATTGAAATTTGAAGTCATTCTATTGGAAATTCGAATTTCGGAAAATCGATATATCAATTTTCCGAAATTTGAATTTCAAATACAGCAGGAATTCGAATTATGAATAGATTGAATGTGAATTTGAATAGAAAAGATTATAATAGATTAGAAAATATTTGAAAAGAATAAAATAGAAAAAATAGAAAAACAATAGAACAGAATGGAATTACATATTATCTATCAATTTTCCGAAATTCGAGTTTCGAATACAGCATGAATTCAAATTTAGAAAATATTGAATATGAATTTGAATAGAAAAGATTAAAATAGAATAGAAAATAAGTGAATAAGATATAACAGAATAGAAAAACAATACAACAGAATAGAATTATATATACATATATATTATAATATGTATATGCTGAGTTCCCAGGTCTGTACACCCTCTGTGCCCATTATGAGAGGTTTCCACCATCCCTTTGCTGAGTTCCTCGGTCTGTACACCCGCTGTACCCATTATGAGAGGTTCCCAACATCCCTGTGCTAAGTTCCTCGGTCTGTACACCTGCTGTGCCATTGCGCACATTATAAGGTGTTCCCACCATCCCTGTGCTGAGTTCCTCGGTCTGTACACCTGCTGTGCCATTGCACCCATTATAAGGGGTTCCCAGCATCCCTGAACTGAGTTCCCGGGTCTGTACACCTGCTGTGCCCATTATGAGGGGTTCCCACCATCCCTGTGCTGAGTTCCCAGGTCTGTACACCTGCTGTGCCCATTATGAGGGGTTCCCACCATCCCTGTGCTGAGTTCTCAGGTCTGTACACCTGCTGTGCCCATTATAAGGGGTTTCCACCATCCCTTTGCTGAGTTATTCAGTCTGTACACCTGCTGTGCCCATTATGAGGGGTTCTCACCATCCCTGTGCTGAGTTCCTCAGTCTGTACACCTGTTGTGCCATTGCGCCCATTATAAGGGGTTCCCACCATCCCTGTGCTGAGTTCCTTGGTCTGTACACCTGCTGTGCCAGTGTGCCCATTATAAGGGGTTCCCACCATCCATGTACTGAGTTCCCAGGTCTGTACACCTGCTGTGCCCATTATGAGGGGCTCCCACCATCCCTGTGCTCAGTTCCCAGGTCTGTACACCTGCTGTGCCCATTATGAGGGGCTCCCACCATCCCTGTACTGAGTTCCCAGGTCTGTACACCTGCTGTGCCCATTATGGGGGGTCCCCACCATCCCTGTGCTGAGTTCCCAGGTCTGTACACCTGCTGTGCCCATTATGAGGGGCTCCCACCATCCCTGTACTGAGTTCCCAGGTCTGTACACCCGCTGGGCCCATTATGAGGGGCTCCCACCATCCCTGTACTGAGTTCCCAGGTCTGTACACCTGCTGTGCCCATTATGGGGGGTCCCCACCATCCCTGTGCTGAGTTCCCAGGTTTGTACACCTGCTGTGTCCATTGTGATGGGTTCCCACCATCCCTGTATATATATATATATATATATATATATATATATATATATATATATATATATCGAATTTCCGAAATTCGCATCTCCAATAGAATGCCTGCAAATTCGAATTTCAATAGAAAAGTTTAGAATGGAAGAGAAAATAAATATTACAATTTAAAATACTAGGGAGATGAAAAAATAAAGAGAATAAAATAAAAAAGACTATATATATATATATTATAACAATCTTCATAAATTAGAATTTCGAATACAATGAATTTGAATTTCGAATAAATTGAATCTGAATTTGAATAGAAAAAAATAATAATAGAATAGAAAAAAATAGAAAAGAATAGAATAGAAAATACGAAAATAAGACAGAAATGAATAGAAAAACAATAGAACAGAATAGATTAACATAGAATGATAAGATATATACTATCTTCCGAAATTGGAATACAATGAATTTCAATTTCGAATAGACTGAATTTGAATATAAAAGATTATAATAGAATAGAAAAGAATAGAATAAAAAATAAGAGAATAAGATAGGACACAATAGAAAATCAATAGAACAGAATAGATTATATTAACATTACATTAATTCAAATTTCAAATACAATATGAATTCCAATTTCGAATAGACTGGATCTAAATTTGAATAGAAAAGTTTATAATAGAATAGAAAAGAATAGAAAAGAATATAATAGAAAAGAATAGAATAAGATAGAAAATAAGAGAAAAGTAATAGTACAGAATAGATTAACATTGAATAATATATGCTATGCTATTTTCTCAAATTCTAATTTCGAATACAATGAATTCCAATTTCAAATAGACTGAATCTGAATTCAAATAGAAAAGATAATAGAATAGAAAATAAGAGAATAAGATAGGAAAGAATAGATTAGAAAAACAATAGAACAGAAGATTAAAATAGGATATATAAACATCTTCCGAAATTCGAATTTCAAATAGAATAAATTTGAATTTGAATAGAAGAAGATTAGAATAGAAAATAGAAAATAATGGAATAGAACATAAAAGAACACAATAGAATGGAAAAGAATAGATTAGAAAAACAACATAGAAGAATATAATAAGATATAAAGACTATAATGTATAACAATCTTCCGAAATTCGAATTTTGAATGTTTTCGAATCCGGTAGAAATTTTTCGAATCCGGTAGAAATTTTTGGAATGCGGTAGAAATTTTTTCGAATCCGGTAAAAAATTTTTGAATCCGTTAGAAATTTTTCGAATGCGGTAGAATTTTTTTCGAGTTTGGTCGAATGTTTTCGAATTTGGTCGAATTTTTTCAAATTCGAATGCGAAACGAAACGAATCCCGAAAATGAATGTAACGAATGCAACTAATTTAACTAAACGAATTTAGTTAAATAACGAATCGAAACTAAACTAAACTAAACAAATTTTTTCATCCTGCACATGTCTACTCAATACATTGTGTGTGTATATATATATATATATATTAGACAGTATATATTTTAAGACATTACATCAAGGGTACTATATACCACACTTACACCCCCGAATGTGCTGATATATAGTGTATACTCAATACACTGTGTGTATATACAGAATCTCACAAAAGTGAGTACACCCCTCATATCTTTGTAAATATTTTATTCTATCTTTTCATGTGACAGCACTGAAGAAATGGCACATTGCTACAATGTAAAGTAGTGAGTGTATAGCTTGTATAACAGTGTCAATTTGCTGTCCCCTCAAAATAACTCAACACACAGCCATTGTCTAAACCACTGGCAACAAAAGTGAGTACACCCCTAAGTGAAAATGTCCAAATTGGGCCCAAAGTGTCAATATTTTGTGTGGCCACCATTATTTTCCAGGACTGCCTTAAACCTCTTGGGCATGGAGTTCACCACAGCTTCACAGGTTGCCACTGGAGTCCTCATCCACTCCTCCATGACAAAATCACTGAGCTGGTGGATGTTAGCGACCTTGCACTCCTCCACCTTCTGTTTGAGGATGCCCCACAGATGCTTAATAGGGTTTAGGTCTGGAGACATGCTTGGCCAGTCAATCACCTTTACCCTCAGCTTCTTTAGCAAGGCAATGGTCGTCTTGGAGGTGTGTTTAGGGTCGTTATCATGTTGGAATACTGCCCCGCGGCTCAGGGAGGGAATCATGCTCTGCTTCAGTATGTCACAGTACATGTTGCCATTCATGGTTCCCTCAATGAACTGTAGCTCCCCTGTGCCTGCAGCACTCATGCAGCCCCAGTCAATGCCATTCCCACCACCATGCTTGACTTTAGGCAAGACACACTTGTCTTTGTACTCCTCACCTGGTTGCCGCCACACACGCTTGACACCATCTGAACCAAAAAAGTTTATCTTGGTCTCAACAGACCACAGGACATGGTTCCAGTAATCCATGTCCTTAGTCTGCTTGTCTTCAGCAAACTGTTTGTGGGCTTTCTTGTGCATCATCTTTAGAAGAGGCTTCCTTCTGGGATGACAGCCATGCAGACCAATTTGATGCAGTGTGTGACATATGGTCTGAGCACTGACAGGCTGACCCCCCACCCCTTCAACCTCTGCAGCAATGCTGGCAGCACTCATACGTCTATTTCCCAAAGACAACCTCTGGATATGATGCTGAGCACGTGCACTCAACTTCATTGGTCGACCATGGAGAGGGCTGTTCTGAATGGAACCTGTCCTGTTAAACCGCTGTATGGTCTTGGCCACTGTGTTGCAGCTCAGTGTCAGAGTCTTGGCAATCTTCTTATAGCCTAGGCCATCTTTATGTAGAACAATTCTTTTTATCAGTTCCTTAGCGAGTTCTTTGCCATGAGGTGCCATGTTGAACTTCCAGTGACCAGTATGAGAGAGTGAGAGTGAAAACACCAAATTTAACACACCTGCTCCTCATTCCCACCTGGGACCTTGTAACACTAACGAGTCACATAACACCGGGGAGGAAAATGGCTAATTGGGCCCAATTTGGACATTTTCACTTAGGGGTGTACTCACTTTTGTTGCCAGTGGTTTAGACATTAATGGCTGTGTTTTGAGTTATTTTGAGGGAACAACAAATTTACACTGTTATACAAGCTGTACACTCACTACTTTACATTGTAACAAAGTGCTATTTCTTCAGTGTTTTCACATGAAAAGATATAATAAAATATTTACAAAAATGTAAGGAGTGTACTAATTTTTGTGAGATACTGTATATACTAGACTGTATATATTTTAATACACCACGTCAAGTCTACTATATACCGCTAGTACACCCCCTGAATGCACTGATATATAGAGTTGATCGAACCTCTGGGAGTTCGGGTTCGGCAGGTCCGGCCGAACTTCTAGACAAAGTCCTGGTTTGGGACCGGACTTGACCCGAACTTTGTCCCAGACCCCGAACCCCATTGAAATAAATGGGGACCCAAACTTTTAGGCACAAAAATGGCTGTAACAAAGTCCTGGAAAGTCCTAGTGGTCTGCAAAAGGAATGAAAATGGGGGTAAGAGTCAGACAAGTGCCCTACAAAGAAATGGGGATAGGGAAATAACTGAAAATATTTTTTAAGCTAAAATCACATAAAAAAAACAAAAATGGAGGTGGATGTGGAGTTGGAGGTTGAGGGGGCGGTGGAAGTGGCGGTGGAGGAGGAGGAGGTAGCCAACACAGTTTTTTTTATTTTTGTGCAAGAAATGCACCACTGGCCGCAAATGTAGTTTTTGGGTTTTTTTTTTAAACCAGCAATGTAGATGCACTTTTTAATTTTGTGCAAGAAACAATCATCTGTCCCTTTAAGCAACAGCAGGAACCTCTCCCTATAGAACTAGGAGATGATTTTAGATTCTAAAATCATCTCCAAGTTGTACAGGGAAAGCCTCCAGCTATTGCTTTAAGGGAAAGATTATTGTTCTAAAATCATCTCCAAGTTGTATAGGCAAAGTTTCTTCCACCCGCATAGAGAGCACATTTAGAACAATAATATGGCTCTCTATGCGGCTGGAAGAAACTTTGCCTATACTTTGCCTATACAACTTGGAGATGATTTTAGAACAATAATGTTTCCCTTAAAGCAACAGCTGGAACCTTTCCCTGTACAACTTGGAGATGATTTTAGAACAATAATCTTTCCCTTAAAGCAACAGCTGGAACCTTTCCCTGTACAACTTGGAGGTGATTTTAGAACTATAATCTTTCCCTTAAAGCAACAGCTGGAACCATACCCTGTACAACTTGATGATGATTTTAGAACAATAATCTTTCCCTTGAAGCAACAGACTCTGCCTAGTCCAGTCAGATCGTTCTGTGCAGCAGGATGAGGTCTTCAATCTGTCCCTCAAAGCAGCAGTACTAGTATCTCTATCTAGTCCACAATCAGATCGTTCAGTAATGCAGGATGAGATGTTCTATAATATCTGCAATCTGTCCCTCACAGAGCTAGCAGCATCCTCTCCCTAAACTAGCCTGAGAGCATATGACATGCAGCACGGTGACTCCAGCCCCATATAGA
>BLSH010147008.1:199478-210849 GCA_018402905.1 Glandirana rugosa
CCAGAAAAAGGTAGGAACTAAGGGGGTCCCCGAGAGGGGGATCACTCATTAAACGTAAGTATACTCACTAGGGGGAGAGCCCCTGGGGGAATCAAGGATGGAAAAAGACCTAGGGGTCCTAGTGGAGAACAGGCTCAGCAGTGGCATGCAATGCCAAGCTGCTGCAAGCAAACCTAACAAAGTGCTGGCATGCATCAAAAAAGGGATTAACTTCAGGGATAAATCAATAATTCTCCCACTGTACAAGTCCCTGGTGAGGCCGCACCTGGAGTATGCCGTCCAGTTCTGGGCACCGGTCCTCAAGAAGGACGTCCTGGTATTGGAAAGGGTTCAGAGAAGGGCAACAAAGCTAGTTAAGGGATTAGAGGACCTAAGTTATGAGGAAAGATTACAGGCACTGAACTTGTTCTCTCTGGAGAAAAGACGCTTGAGAGGGGATATGATTTCAATGTACAAATACTGTACTGGTGACCCCGCTATAGGGGCAATACTATTCAGCGCAAGGGAAAACAAGAAGACACGCGGCCATTCACTGAAAATGAAAGAAAGGCGGTTTAACCTTAAGATGCGTAGGGGTTTCTTTACGGTAAGAGCAGTGCGAATGTGGAATTCTCTTCCAGAAACAGTGGTTTCTGCTGGTAATATAGATAATTTTAAAAAACTATTAGATGCACACCTAAGGGACCACAACATTGGGGGATATACAACGTAATACTGACATAAAAAAAATAAATAAATAAAAAACACACACATGGGTTGGACTTGATGGACTTGTGTCTTTTTCCAGCCTCACTGACTATGTAACTATGTAACTACCAGACGATACTTGTCAAAAAATACTAACCCTCTCTGCCAAAACATCCCGTTCTCTCTGCCAAAACATCCCGTTGCTCGAATCATTGGGAATCCTACTTAAAAGTACTTCACGGGGTGTGACCTGGATGCTGAAGGGAATAGACGTGCCTTGGAGGAGCTCCCGACACAGCATCATGATCTGGAGGCATCCGTCGGCTGGGGACCTGGGTAAAAGGCATCATCCATCACATCAGCCTCCCCATCCCTGCAGCTACAAGCTGAGGCATATCTCCCACAGATCGGATGCTCCGGTCCGCGGTGTCCATAAATCGAGGCCCCGGCTTTGCGGCCTACCCGCGGAGGTGTAGGCCGCGCCATCTTCTGCCTCCACAGGGTCCCATCTGCCCTCTGGGGCCTTTAAACTCACTAAGGCTGGGTCGGTGCCCCCTGAGGGCTTAAGAAGAGGACTATCCCCTCAGCTATAGGGACTTTTAAAGCCATTAGGGCCTGCGTTAAAAACGGCCGGCGGCCATCTTGGTAAACCCAGGTTTGCTCTATTACCATCTGCAGCATTAGCAAACCTCAGCCACACCAGCACTGCTAAATCTAGCTCTAACAACCTAACTCAAGAGACCCATCCTGCTAGTAAAGGGCCCTACAATAAGAGACAACTGCCAAGCTATCTGATCTATGCAGTGAAAGCTCCGTCCGACAACAGGCCTGTTTTACCTCTGACAATGCCGCCTAAAGGTCCTAACGCTCGCGCCAACTCCAGTAAGAAGTCAGGGAAGGGCTCGGCAGCAAAACTGGCCACCTCAGGCTCAATTCACACCGTGCAGCAAGGCTAAAGCACCGCGGCCTAGTAGCTCCCCCTCTGTTCACACAGCCTCCTCCCGCGGCTGCTCGCCGGCTTCCTCTCAGGGCTCGGAACTGATGGAGGACCCCAGTTCTCCTGCAGGGTCTGACATGGTCTCCCTGGTAAACGGGCTCAAAGGGGAAATAGCAGGCATGTTCCTAAGCTTTGAAAAAACCATGAAAAAAGAATTTATGGCCGTACGAACGGACATGGCGCACCTGCTCATGCGTGTGGAGGAGACAGAGAAGCGGCAAGATATGCAAGATGAGGCGATCAGGGAGCTGCAGAGCATGGTAACCAGACTTGCAATTGCTCATCGCGCCACCTTATTCAAATTGGAAGACATTGAAAATAGAAATCGCAGGAACAACCTGAACATCAGGGGGCTTCCTGAAGCGACTAAGGATGATGACCTTGAACCCACAATCCGTGACATCCTAAATACCGTCATGGGTAAGCCGGTGACCGAGACTCTGTGCTTTGAAAGGGTACACAGGGCCCTGTGCCCAAGCAACCTAAGCACAGACCTGCCGAGGGATGTAATATGCCGTCTTCACTACTATGAGGAGAAAAATGCCATCATGGTCAAGCTACGGGGCTCCTCCGACATAGACTTTAATGGCGCTAAATTAACCATCTACCCTGATCTCTCCAAGGAAACCCTGGAAAGACGTTGTGCTCTTCGGCCTCTGCTGGACCAGCTATGGTCAGACGGCGCAACATATAGATGGGGCTTTCCAGCGTGTCTGATTGCTACTAAAAATGGCCGTTCCTCTACCCTACGGTTTCCTGAAGACCTTCCAACATTTCTGAAAGACCTCAACATGGCTCACGTGGAGTTACCGGGATGGCAGGATCATATCCCCTCCTTTTGACCCATACCTGAATCTTATGATTGCCGGACCCCCTCTAAAAGGAAGCGTAATGCAACACCGGGATCATCTTCAAAGAAAATTGAGTGAGATCTCCCCTGTTTTTCAAGCCTCAATTTAATGCTTTTCTATTTCTCAAACTGATTGGGTCCCCTATCACTTCAATGCATGGCTGGGTCACTTACTTTTGTGTTTTTTTCTCCTCCCTTCCTCTTGGGGCCTCTGCCCGCTAGGGTGGAAGGAATACGACTGTGGCTACAAGGCCACCCAGCTTCATTGACCCTCAACAATCACATATGAGGCTTAGCATATCCTAGTTAATTATACATATGTACAGAAGGTCAGCACTCCAAAACTCCAATGCAGTACATTTATTAATAAGTGCAGAGATGATACAGGAACAGCAGATGTGTTTCGGCGGGACAAGCCGCCTTGGTCACAGCTGCTCTTGGGTTAGTGTAGGGAGAGGAAGCTGCCGGCGTTTTTGTGAGGGACAGATTGCAGACATTTTAACATCTGATCCTGCATCCTGAGATTACTACTACTGTTGCTCTAAGGGACAGATTGCAGAAATTTGAGATTTCACATACTGCTGCTTTGAGTGACAGATTGCAGATCAAACTCTGCATAACACAATGATCGCTACGATCGTACACAACGATCAGATTGTGGGAGTAATTTGAGATTTCACATACTGCTGCTTTGAGTGACAGATTGCAGATCAAACCCTTCATAACACATCGATCGTTACGATCATACACAATGATCAGGTTGTGGGATCGTACACAACGATCAGATTGTGGGAGTAATTTGAGATTTCACATACTGCTGCTTTGAGCGATCTAACTGCACTAGGTAGAGACTTCTGCTTAGAGGGACAGATTATTGTTCAAAAATCATCTCCTAGTTCTAAAGGGAGAGGTTCTAGCTGCAGCTGTAAGTGACACATTATTGTTCAAAAATCATCTCCTAGTTTATTTGATTTTAATTTATTTTCCCTATCCCCATTTTTTGTAGGGCACTTGCCCTACTGTCATGAACCTGGTGGTGGAGTCTTGTGCAGGGAACAACCGCTCTTGCGCACCCGATTCAAGTACCCCTGGTAGAGTAGACAGAGGGCCAAGAGTGTGGGATGGCACGAGGGCTGGATGGTCACTGATGATGTAGTGAGGTTCCAGAAGACGTGCAAATAGAAGAGTGGTCGTACAAGCTGGGTCGGCAACGGGCATGCAGGAAGGTACAAAGGATCAGGCAGGCGGGTAGTCAAGTCCAAGCAAAGGTTCGTTCAACGGGCGGGCAGCAGAGGTACAGAGGAGTACGGGCACGGGTGTGCGCACCACTGCGGAAACAGCCAGTTTTGCTGGCACACTTGTCCTCTTTCCTAACATTGCCCCCCCCAAGGGGCAACCTCCGGATGCCTCACCAGGTGTCATCACCTTGCCGATTTCTTCTGAAGGCTCAGATCAGTCCAGGGGCATGTTCCTTTCAGGTTCCCAAGAGTTCTCCTCCGGGCCGAACCCCTTCCATTTGATCAGGTACTGGGTCTCTCCAGCTCTCCGGCAACAGTTTAAAATCGCCTCTACCTCAAACTCCTCCTCTCCGTTGACTAGGATGGGGCCCGGTGGCCCTATTTTTTGACCCGAGAAGGAATCGAGGACCATGGGTTTTAGTAGAGACACATGGAAAACCGGGTGGATCTTCAGGGATGGCGGGAGATCAAGTTCAAATGCCACCCGGTTAATCTGTCTTTTCACAGGAAAAGGCCCTAGGAATCTCAGGCCCAATTTTTTCGAGGGGCATGCAAGCTTCAAGTTCCTTGTTGACAGCCAAACATGGTTACCGGGTTGAAGCTCCAATTCCCCGTCTCCTCTTATCATAGGCCTCTTTGCTAGCCTCCCAGGACTTAGATAACGTCTCCTGAAGGAGTCGACAATTGGAGTGGAGAAAGTTGGTGACATCCTGTGCTGTTGGGACGGTACACTCCGGATTTAAGTCGGGCAGGAACGTGGGGTGGTAGCCATAATTGGCCCAAAATGGGGACTGCTGGGTGGCCGAGTGTATGGTGTTATTATACGCAAACTCGGCCACTGGCAGCAGTGCGACCCAATCGTCCTGAGAGAAGGACGAGAAGCACCGTAAGTATTGTTCCAGAGTCTGATTCGTCCTTTCTGTCTGTCCGTTCGTCTGTGGATGGTAGAAGAAAATGCGAGCTCGATTTCTAGCCCAGCACACAGGGCTCTCCCGATCAGACACGATGTTACTGGGCACTCCATGAAGTCGGACGACTTCCTTTATGAACGTACTGGCCGTTACGGCCGCTGAGGGGGGTCCCTTCATAGGGATGAAATGTGCCATCTTTGTCATTCGATCCACTATGACAAAGATGGTAGTAAAACCTTCCGATGGGGGGAGTTCTACAATAAAATCTATCGCCAGTTGTGACCACGGGCGTTCAGGTATGGGAAGGGGGTTTAACAGACCCCAGGCTTTGGCTCTGTCCGTTTTGTTTCTGGCACAGACAGGACAGGCCCCAACATACTTCCTACAGTCCTCCAAAATGTTGGGCCACCAGAATGACCGTGAGATGAGCTCAGCGGTCTTTTGTGCACCAAAATGTCCGGCCAGTTTATGGTCATGGCAACGACCCAAGACTTTAAGACGCAGACTTGCTGGGATGAACATTCTCCACCCAAACCACCATAGACCATCTCTTACGGTCAATCGGGTGTCTCTGTCAGTAGCAGAACCGTCCAAAACCCGACGAAGTTGGGAGAGAAAGTCCTCATCTGTCAGCAGGAAATTCCGTGCAGGAAGTATAGTATCCAGTGGGGCAGTATTGCCTGGTTCCGCGAACATCCGGGAGAGGGCGTCAGGCTTGCTATTTTTAGATCCGGGATGATATGTTAGATGAAAATGAAACCTGGAGAAGAACAGCGCCCAGCGGGCTTGCCTAGGTCTTAGTCTCTTTGCTGTACGGAGATACTCCAGGTTCTTGTGATCGGTAAATATAAGAATAGGATGAGAAGCCCCTTCCAGCAGATAACGCCACTCCTCTAAAGCTGACTTAATGGCCAGTAGCTCCCTGTCTCCCACATCGTAATTCCACTCTGGTGCGGTTAGTTTCCTGGAGAAGAAGGCCACTGGGTGGAGCAGGGCCTTGACACCCTGGCGCTGGGACAGGATAGCCCCCACTGCAGTCTCCGATGCATCCACCTCAAGGACGTAAGGTAAAGCTGGGTCCGGGTGCTTCAGAATGGGGGCGGACATGAAGAGGGACTTGAGTCTCTGAAAGGCGGCTTGAGCCTCAGGGGACCACTGGTATTGGGTATTTTGTTTAGTTAGACGTGTGATGGGCTCCACAATGGCGGAAAATCCTTTGATAAATTTCCTGTAGAAATTTGCAAAGCCCACAAATCTCTGTACCCCTTTTCGGTCTGTAGGTGCAGGCCATTCCAAGATTGTGGAGACTTTTTGTGGATCCATATGGATGCCAGTTGTGGAGATGATCAGCCCCAGAAAATGCATACTGGGCTGTTCAAAAGACAACTTTTCCACTTTGGCGTATAAGCCATGCTGCCGTAGATGCCCAAGAACCTTAGTAACGTGCCTGCGGTGTTCCTCCAAGGAAGTAGAGAAGACCAGGATGTCTTCTAAGTATATGATGACGAAGAGATCCAGGAAGTCTCGAAACACGTCATTGACAAAGTGTTGAAAGGTTGCGGGGGCATTACATAGGCCGAAGGGCATCACCAAGTACTCGTAATGCCCAAACCGAGTGCGAAATGCCGTCTTCCACACTTATTCGGATCCGAATAAGATTGTATGCCCCCCGCAGGTCGAGCTTGGTAAAGACGGTTGCTGACCCCAGCCGTTGAAAAAGTTCTGGAACCAAGGGTAGCGGGTACCGGTTCTTGATGGTTACCCGGTTGAGCTCCCTATAGTCAATGCATGGCCGGAGTGAGTGATCCTTCTTCTCTACAAAGAAGATGCCGATTCCGGCCGGGGATGTAGACGGTCTGATGAATCCCTTCTTAGTGTTTTCATCCAAGTAGGATTTAAGAGCCGCCAATTCAGGTTCAGAAAGAGGGTAGATCCTCCCAAAAGGCATCTTTGCCCCGGGCAGCAGTTCGATGGGGCAATCGTAGGGCCTGTGCGGCGGGAGTTTGTCCGCCCCCTTCCTACTAAAAACATCTAGGAATGCATGGTAAGCCGGTGGAAGGAGAGCCTGAACGTCTGGCTCGGTGTCGGCCTCCAGGCTGAGAAGTGATGGGACAGTCCCGTCTCTAGGACTCAGGCAATGCTGGCGGAAATAAGGGGATTGGAAGTGGACGGCTCCAGTGGTCCAGTCTATGCTGGGATTATGTGCCTGAAACCAGGGCAATCCCAGGATGATGGGGCAGATAGGAGAGGCAATGGCATCCAGCCGCAGACGTTCCCTGTGACCATCCAGAGTACAGGAAAGAAGAGGGACCGTCTCGTGCGTGACGGTTCCGGATTTGATGTGTGATCCGTCGGCCAGGCGGATCACCAATTTGTGAGCCTTGGGTTGCAGGGGAATGTGATGCTGTGCAGCAAAATCCAAATCAACGAAACAGCTGCACGCACCGGAATCAAGGATTGCCGGCACCGTAATAATCCCTCCGAGAAGCTGCAGAGACAAGAAAAGGGTGAGATGGGCACGGGATTTAATCGGTTCATCAGATACAGTGGACAAGCACTTACCGCGCTTCGCGGGGCATGTCCGGACCATGTGACCAGGCTCTCCACAGTAGAGACAAAGATTTAACTGGAACCGGCGTTGTCTCTCCTCAATGCTGAGTGATGGCCGAAGCAACCCAATCTGCATGGGCTCAGAGGAGTCTGGAGGAGAGGAGGAGGAGGTCGTTGGCCGAGAAGCAGGCGGAGTCGGGTAACTGGGCACCCGAGGGAGCATCCAGGTGGGACGCAGTTGTCCGGAGGACCTTTCTGCGCAGCGCTCCCTAATGCGCCGGTCTATGGAGATGGCCAAGGTGACCAACTCCTCCAAGGTTTTGGGGATCCCCACTCGGGCCAACTCATCTTTCACGGGATCCGACAGCCCCATGCGAAATTGGAACATGAGTGCTGCACTTCCCCAGGCGGTGTCCGAACTCCAGCGCCAAAATTCGGTGGCATAGTCCTCCACAGGGCGGCAGCCCTGCTGAAGATTGTACAAGGTGGCTTCTGCGGTGGCGGCAAGATGGGAATCATCATATAACTGTGCCATGGCCAGAAAAAAGGCTGCAGCAGAAGCAACTTTGGGGGCATTCTGCTCCCACAGTCTGAGGGCCCAGGCTTGGGGTTCACCTTGCAACAGGGAGATCACAAATCCGACCTTGGTGCTCTCCAAAGAAAATGTCCGTTGCTGACCCAGATATAGGTCGCAGGCACTCCGGAAAACTTGCGCTGGTCCCCGGAGAACTTGTCCGGCAGCGGGACCTTGGGCTCTGAGGGCAGGGCCACTATGGTACGGGCAGCTGCGGCTCCTGAGGCTGGGACCGCAGACAGTTCCTGCACCCGCTCTTCGAACCGGGTATATCCCTCTTGGAGATTCTTGACGGATTGCATGGGGCCAGCAAGATGGGCACACAAGTCGTCCATAGCAGAGCGTGTTCCCTGCGCAGACTCAGTCATGGCTGCTCGTTTCTGTCACGAACCTGGTGGTGGAGTCTGTCTTGTGCAGGGAACAACCGCTCTTGCGCACCCGATTCAAGTATCCCTGGTAGAGTAGACAGAGGACCAAGAGTGCGGGATGGCATGAGGGCTGGATGGTCACTGATGATGTAGTGAGGTTCCAGAAGACGTGCAGATAGAAGAGTGGTCGTACAAGCTGGGTTGGCAATGGGCAGGCAGGAAGGTACAAAGGATCAGGCAGGCGGGTAGTCAAGTCCAAGCAAAGGTTCGTTCAATGGGCGGGCAGCAGAGGTACAGAGGAGTAGACAATCGGATGGTCGTGGATAGCCGGGGTCGGTGCAGGTAGCAAACAACAGGTCAGGAGAAGCCGGGTAAAACAGGAAGCAAACGAACACAGGAACAGATGGAGGGAGCTGAGGCTCACAGGTCACGGACGCTGTAGAATGACCAGCACCCACTGCAGGGACTTCCAGGCTTAAATAGCGCCATTTGGCGCCGTTTCCGGCGCGTGCGCGCACGGACACGCGGGCGCGCACAGGCGCGCGCGAACGAGCACGGGTGCGCGCGAACGCGCACAGGCGTGTGCACCACCGCGAAACAGCCAGTTTTGCTGGCACACTTGTCCTCTTCCCTAACACCTACTCTTACCTTCATTTTACTTCCTTTTGCAGCCCTCTAGCACTTGCCAGGACTTTGTTACAGCCATTTTTGTGCCTAAAAGTTTGGGTCCCCATTGACTTCAATGGGGTTCGGGGTCCGGGATAAAGTTCGGGCAATGTTCGGTGCCGAACCCAGACTTTTTCCCAAAGTCCGTTCGGACCCTCCGAACCCGAACGTCCAGGTGTTCGATCAACTCTATTCTCCTGTCTACTGATGCCAAAAAGGCGTTTGATAGGGTGTACTTGACCTATCTTCGCTTGACCCTACAGCATTTTGGCCTTGGCCCCCGGATGTTGGATAGGATATGCGCAATGTACTCCTGCCCGACAGCGCGGGTCAGAGTGAACAGGGTACTGAGTGAGCCCTTTACAGTAGGGAACGGCACTAGACAGGGGTGCCCATTGTCCCCCCTGTTGTTTGCCATATCCCTAGAACCATTCCTAGCCTCAGTCAGAAACAACCCCAACATTCACGGGATAACTGTAGGCCAAGAATCACATAAATATGCGCTGTATGTGGATGATATCCTCTTCTATATTCAACAACTCCGCATTTCTTTACCCAACCTCATGTCAGCCCTACAAGAATTTCAAGCTTTGTCTAATTTTAAAATCAATATAACTAAATCCGAAATTCTAAATATTAATGTCCCCAGTTCAATGGTCTCTTCGCTAAAATCAACCCTACCGTTCCGCTGGCAATCGACAACCTTAAAATACCTGGGCATCCACCTCATCCTCATTCCCTGTTCAGATGTAACTATATTCCCCTATTGAATACCATCAAAAAAGATATCAGATCCTGGTCATACCTCTCCCACTCCTGGTTGGGGAAAATAGCAGTGATTAAGATGAATATCCTCCCTCGTGTTCTTTTTCTATTCCAAATGATACTAATGGGGATTCCACCTTGCTTCTTTACAACACTTCAAACCATGATCTCCCGCTTCATCTGGGGGAACAGATGCCCCAGAATCTCCAGAGCTGCTCTTTTCCGCTCTAAGGGGTCTGGGGGTCTGGCCCTACCAGACCTGAAACTATATTATTATGTCATTGTCCTAGGTAGAGTTTCAGACTGGAAATACCAGAGAGATAGTAAAATATGGGTCAGACTAGAATACGAACTAAGTGGTACGGAATTGGATGGCATTCCTTGGATCCCCCCCAAGTACAGACTTATGTCACCTTCAACCTCCCCCTTAACGATTTCGTTGTTATCCACCTGGGATACACAGCACAAAAAACTCTATTGGTCCTACAATTCCCCCCTTATGCCTTTAACGAACCATGACTATTTCCTGCCAGGCAAACTGGATAATTTTCTTAAACCTTTACAGTCCATTGTTGGCTCAAGATCAAATATCTTCATAGAACAATGGAGGTACTCACAGCTTAAGCAGTTTGTTCAATCTCTACAGCAACCTCTAAGATCTGTCCGTGAGCTTACAGCCATCGAGGCCATTTTTCTCCCAAAGGAACCTCCGTTACATGTAATATCGCAGTTCTACAAGGCTCTCATCTCCCCACAATATCATGGCTACCAGGAATATCTGAACCGCTGGGAAACTGAACTAAGCACCTCACTAACAGATGCCCAAAAGGATAAAATACTAGCCCTCACCCACACTTCCTCCATTTCCTCAAAAACGGCTGAGATAAACTATAAATTGCTTGCAAGATGGTATTACACACCAATTAAAATGCACCATATATCTCACACCAACCCTGCTCTATGTTGGAGGAACTGTGGTCAAGTGGCTTCACATGCGCATATATGGTGGTACTGCCCACTCATCAAGCCCTTCTGGTCTGAAATTATCAGACTCATCAACTCAATCACAGGATCCGTTCTACCCTTGGAGCCTTGGACTATACTCTTTCACATGACCGCAGCAACCATTGGTCAATATAAACGTTCCATGACACACCTTCTTAACGCGGCTAAGTCCCTTATTCCTCTCATGTGGAACAAGCCACAAACACCCTCTAGTAAGCTATAGTTACAAAAGGTGAATGACTTCTGCTATATGGAAGAACTTACATACCTGTTGAGGGGGGAGTCTGGCAAACATACCAAAATCTGGGCCTCATGGCTTGAATTTAAGACCACAAGCACTTACAAAGATGCTATCTCATCCCCTGACCCGGTGTCGAAGGGGGGCTCCCCTGCATCTTTGTCGACCACTCTCCCTGCAAACTAGGCCTTCAGCACTAGCGGTAGTATTAGCAGTGTGTCGCATTGTATATCTTACCATAAGCATTGTTATGGATAGTTATCTCAAAGCCTTTCACCCCATGCCGGCTGGCAATTTCTTGATCTATTCTCTAATTCCCCTATCTTTGTCTCTTCTCCTCCTCACTATCCTCTTCTCTCTTCTTTTCTTCTTGACTCCTTAACTATTATGACCTTTTTTCTTTGTTTTTTTTGGATTATGCAAAGGTGGCTTATCTAGGACGTAATGTGATAACAGGCTACAGATCGACTATGAGTGATCGAAAATTTTGAAAAAAAATGATATTTTCAACTTTATGTTATT
>BLSH010147008.1:234847-267196 GCA_018402905.1 Glandirana rugosa
CTATCGCTATATGTTTATAGAATTACCACTAGGATCGCATTCATACTTTGAAAAGTCAGGGTCCCTCACATTCTCCTGTGCCCCGGTGTGTTACTCTGACCTTCTCTTCCCCAAATTGGAATTGGTGGAGGGTGGGTCGGTGACATGTATATGCCGGCCCGCCCTCGAAGGGGCAAGACTGTCCTGCCCTCGAGCGTCCTAGGACACTAGTAATACAAGTGTCCTAGGTCGACTCGTCTCTAGCCCTATGCCCGCGTCACTGACCGGGAGGGCTAGTACACTGCCGACACAGGTTAGTGTCGGCAGTGTAACATTTGTCTCTGCTCGCGTGACGGCTGTGATTGGACACAGCCGTCACATGATCGGGAGGGCCAGTCACTGCGCCCGTATCCCGATCTCTGCTCAGCTGGATCCTGTGAACATAATGATCACAGGATCCTGCGAGCTCCCGTCCTGTCAGAACGGGGAAGCTCCCGCCCGGCCGTATATGTACAGTGGCTGGGTGGGAGGTGGTTAAGGTTAAACCCCTTCTCTTCCAGTCTCATTGTGTGGCCCCGTGTCCTCTTACACTCCCTGGGACTGAAAAGTTTCATACTTACGCTAGGATCACCATTAAGATATTTGTATATCGCTATCATATCTCCTCTCAAGCATCTCTTCTCCAAAGAGAATACATTTAGCGCTTGTAGTTGTTCCTCGTAATTGAGGTCTCCCAGTTCCCATATTCATTTAGTTGCCCTTCTCTGCACTCTCTTCAGCTCCAGCACATTCCTTCTGAGGATTGGTGACCAGAACTGGACAGAATACTCCAGATGCGGTTGGACCAGAGTTTTATAAATTGTCTGAATAATCCTTTTATCCCCGGAGTATATCCCCCTTTTTATGCATGCTAAATATTCTACCTGCTTTGGTAGTCGCAACTTGACACTGCATGCTATTGCTCAGTCTGTCTTCTACTAGGACCCCTAGATCCTTCTCCATCCTGGAAGCCCCTAGGGGTTCTACCCCTAATGAGTAACTTGCGTTTATATTTTTACCCCCCAATCGCATTACCTTACATTTTTTCAATGTTAAACGTACACTGCATGTAAGATATCTTTTAAATATAGCTTCCCAGAAAAACCCTCCTCTACCCCTCCCTACTAAGTTCCCTACTGGATTTTCTTGACTTGACTTTCTTGCTGAAGTCCTCAGGCTGGTCTAGTGATTTCACCTCCTCTTCTTCTTCAGCAAAGTAATGGGTGGTTCCTCCACAGGGACTAAATGATCTCATGACTATGGATTACTATAAGCACAGGCTGCTTTATGTCATCCTCTCAGGGGGATTGTTCATTAGCAATGAACAAATCTGCCCAGGTTTAATTCACAGAAAGAAACATTGGAGTATATTATTTGAGAGACAATAGCCACAAATATTGCTCTGTGGCTCGCTGTATAAAGCAGCATGGTAAGGTAATGTAAGAAGGAGAGATGAGGTGGCGTTATCTTGAAATTAACATTAGAGAGTATTATTTGAAAGACAACCTCCACAAATATTGTACAGTTACTGGGCAATGTGTAAAGAGCTTGGTTAGGCTGCAATGTAAAAGGGAAAGGCGGGGCAGGCTTTACCATGACAAAAATGTGAGGGTGGCGCATGCACGGAGCCATCCATGCACCTAAGAGGACATACAGCCACACCAACACAAGCCAGGAGCATTCCAAGCTCCTCCACAGCTCCCTTTCAGCATTGGGCACAAGCCGCACTACCCACCCTGTTGCTCGGAGGCACCAGACAGAAAATGAAGCTGGGAAGTCCTAGCGCGGGCCTCCGCCAAGATGGCGCCTGAACCTTCCACAGTGATCAAGCACACAGCGCTCGCCCAGGATGAAACCTTTGCTGCATACAGACAAGGGTGAGTTGGATTGCGATCTTCTAGCCTCCTCCCTGAAGTCACCACAGCCCCAGCAGATACACCCAGACATTATGCAGCAACTTGAAAGGATGCTGCAGCGGGCTCTGAGGCAGACATCAGAGCAAATAACTGAACGCCTCACAAAGGAGATGAGGGAACTAGGCCACCACACGGCCCAATCAGAGCAAAGAGTCGATGAGCTAGAAACTACCATTAGCAATCAGTCGGATGACTTGGAGGCCCTCAGAGAGGAAAACCTCTCACTTCAATCCCAATTAGGGAATTTTAAAAATCGGGCGTGCAGATCCAAAGTGTGTATCAGGGGGATCCCAGAGACCATGGTAGACCTGCAGTCCACAATCACCGCTCTATTCGAGGAACTTTTGACATCCATCCCAATTGAATGCCTGGAGATGGACAGGATACACAGAACCCTGGCACTGCGCAAGAACAAAGGCCCACCTCGTGACATAGTCGCTAAACTGCATTATTATAGAACAAAGGAACAGCTTCTACAAGCTGTGCGCCAAAGAGAGAATCTGAATTTCCAGGGCCATAACTACCATTTGTTTGTGGACTTGTCACCCACCTCCATTGCTAAACATCGTGCAATGAAGTCACAGCTGCAGGTGCTGCAAGACCATCATATCACATGAGGGTTCCCTTTCTCCCTCAGGTTCACCTTTAACACACATGCAAATCCCAAGAGGACCTCCAGTCTCTCCTTCAGGAACTGCATCTCTCATCTCCCTCCTGCAATGTGAAGGAACAATGCCAACAACGCCGTTCTGCCTCCAGCTCCCCTCAGAAAGAGCATGCTTCGACCTCTGAGCCCGACAACCGAAACATCCACAAACGTGGCAGGTTTGCCTCCCCACCTGTGGCTCTCCCAGACTCCATGGACTGAGGTAAACATTTGCCACTCTCTTTTATACTCCATCCTCCCATAAATTGGGAGCCCCTCACCTTCCAGGTTGTTGGACACTTGTCTGCCCCCTTGCCAGGATCCGCAATACCCTATCTTTATACCTTGTTTTGCAGTTCCAGTTATGGCATAATGAGACACTCTTCATATTTCCCTGGTGACATTCTACAACCAGAGGCAACGTACACCCACTGCTGATATTATTAACGTTTATATGAGAAACCACAGCCATAAGGCTCCAGTCAGCATCTCCTATTCACTACAAGCTGAGTACCGTCTGGATTTACGATGCCTAGACTCCCAGAGAGTCCTATTTTCGGCTGATGAGACACATATGTGGTCCCCACATTAAGGCTTGAGACTGTATTTGCTTCACTGTTTTATTTGGTTTAGTCTTATTGATGGCCTGCTGCTGCCTTGTCTGAGAGTCCCTCATCCAAGATAAGTAACAACTTGTAGTGATGAAATGGGCACTCTCTTACTATACCGAGGAGCTTATGTTACCCTGACAGTCCAGCCCTACACGCACACCTGGGGACTTCCCAACAAGAGACACACAGATGCTAACTTTTTAGGCCAAACTGCCCTTGGATGGCAGGGGATGTGCCCCTGGACTACTCGGGCCTTGGCAATGCTCACCATTTGTTTTCCAAGTTTTGATGTTAATAACTTTCTTCTTAATTTCTGGGTTGATGTTTAATATTGCCTGTTTGTTGGCTTGGCCTGGCACCACTTTGAGTGGTTAAGCTATTCCTGGCCCCAGCCCTTGTCCCTGATCCCCAAACAAATTGACCATTCCTGGTGCCTCAATGACACTTATCCACCCTGCCCACAAAACTGACATTGAGTTGGCCATTAAAGACTATATTACCAATTCTTCTGACGACATCACACCCCTGACTCTCTGGGAGGCCCATAAACCTGTAATGCGGGGGGGGGGGGCTCTCATTAGTAAAGCATCTCATCTCAAAACGGAAAGACAACTAGATGACAACTTTCTCAAGGCACACACCTCTTTCCAGATGAATCCCACTTCTGAAAACAAATGGGCTCTTGACAAAGCTAAATTAGAATTAGACCTGTTTCTAACCGAATCAGCAGACAAAATATTGTGCAGGAGGAGACACAAATATTATACGAAAAGCAACAAACCTGATTCCTTTCTAGCCCTGCATAAATTGGACCAACCCCACAAACCCATTCGCCTCAAAGTATCTAAGGGCACCTATACCAGTAATCCCATAAAAATTGTGACTCACTTCTGCAAACACCTGCCAGGACCTCCTTTGACGAAACTCAAGCTGCAGTACTCCTTTCTAAAATCACTCTTCCTACACTCTCAACTTCCCAGAGGACTTCCCTTGAACAACTCATCACTTCCCAGGAAGTATTCGCTGCCATCGCATTTCTAAAGCCGAACAAGCGCCCAGGCCTGACGGCTTCATAGCATCTTACCATAAACACTTTGCTGTTCTCCTCACTCCCCTATTGACCAATGCCTTTAATGTGATTCTCCAAGGCCACGCCTTTTGACCTGATTCCCTCTCTGCAATTGTCTCCATGCTGCCGAAACCACACTCTGATGATTCCTCCTGGGCCAACTACTGTCCCATATCACTACTCAACCTCGACATCAAGCTCATGGCTAAAATTCTCTCCACCCGTCTGAGCCAGATCATCAGATCTCTCATCCATAAAGATTAAGTGGGGTTTATACCCTCTAGGCAGGCAGGAGACAATGTCAGAAGAGCGGCCCTAATTGCCTACGCAGCTCGCACACGCAAGATCCCTACATGCTTTCTCTCATTAGACATCAGGAAAGCTTTTCACACTTTATCCTTGCCCTACTTACCATTTATCTTGAAACACTGGAGCTTTGGACCACATTTCTTAACCAGGATTACATCCCTATACACCTCCCCCACAGCCAACATTAGACGTAATCATCGGGGAGGGGTTACGTCTGACATCACCTGTGGCCATCTTGAAGAAGTGTGTTTGCATACACAGCAGTCTATGATCGCTTGCACTTCAAGTCCTCGTCTTGTGTTTTTCTTATACTTTTGCTGTGGTTAATAAATCCATTAGACGGAGAGCACTAGATTCTTTATTTTTTATTTATGGTGGAGTTCGTCCTGTGACAAGAAGTTGGATATCCTCTGATGTGGGTTTGAGCAGCTGGTTGATCCGTCAGGGTCGGATCATTAAGGTAAGAGCCCAGTCTAGCCTTTGGTGGACGGGAGCTGTCACACCTGAGCACCTGCGTGTTTTTCATTTATACTCACTTCACAGAGGATTATCTTTCACTCATGGACTTTACTCATGGACGTTTTCCAGACTTCTGTTCAATGAATGATCATGTGCTGTAGATCAGTTGATTATTTTATGCATATCTATCATCAAACCTCATTTTAGCGCTGCACTTTTTGTTATATTTAACATTCTATCTAAGTTATTCGACAATCAACTGGACCCAAATCCAGCTATAGCCCTACTAAACAAACAACCTGCTGAGCTAACAAAAACCCAATTCAAACATCTCCTGCAGGTCACCACCGCAGGCAAGCAGACTATAGCAAAGGCTTGGAAAACACTCCTCCTCAACACGGTTGAAACTAAAAATAGGATCACCTGAGCTATGATTCATGCCGGAATTGAAGCAATCATACTTGACAAGGTCCCCAAACATGAACGAGTATGGAAACCCTGGCTGGATCACTTTGCCCCCCCAAATTTAGATACCATGCTGTTGACCCCTTGAACCACAGTCCGACATACGCTTGAGCCAAGCATCACCCAGACACTCTCCAATTCAGTAGGACTTAGGTCAATTCTCTCTTCTCTTCTCTCCCTTTCCTTCTCTTCCCTTTCACTCCTCTTCTGTCACTACTCTCATTCTTCATTCCCCTTGTCGCAACAAACGTTTACATTTTGTGGCACCTCTCTTCTACTCCCAAGTCCTTTCCAACCCTCACGACCAACTTCTAGCCCCTCGCATACCTGGGCCGCAAAGTAGAGCCTCATAGTCCCTTTAAAAGTTCCTGCAATAAGCTGTTCCCTACTATGCCCCATGCCGCATTGTATCCACTGTTATAAGAGCCACATTTTATAGGGACCGCAACCTATGGGGTTCAGAGAAAACCTCTGCTATTATGTTGTACATTTATTCCTACTCTCCTTGTGGACTTTTGAGTAATATGGACAAATATGTTGTCAAAATTATCTGTACTTTTTATTACGTGACAATAAAAACTTTGAACCAACTTCCGGTGTAAGTGCCTTCCCTGGGACACCCCTTATTGGGGCCCCAGCCAAACAAGACTTCCAGCTTATAGGCAGTTTGTGATATGCTACGAAGCTATGGTGATATGTTTATTGCATTCAGTTGTTTTCTTCACCTGTTTTGTTGTTCTGTAATGTGGTCTCTCATGGGTTCAGGTCTGGATGTTTGGAGCCCGCCCCCGTGGCCCCAACACCCGAGGGTGGACTCCAGCATGTTCGGCTAGTGCTCTTCCTAATTACCTCATTATGACTGGCACCCCAACGGCTCCCCTTTTATTTGCCATGAGCCCTACAGAGGTTGTTCAGATCCTCCCTCACTCCTAACTCCTCACCACCTACCCCCCTCCCCTTCCTTCCCTCCCCACCTCCACCTCCCCCTCTCCCCCCAGCCCTCCCTCCACCCTTCTCCTCCCCTCCTTTCCTTCCTCTCTCCCTTCCCCTCTCCCCCCCTCCTCCCCCCCTCCTTTTCTCTCCCCCAATCCCGTCCTTTACCCTCTGGGTTTACTCTGTACACTACGCACAGCTGGCAGGGGCGGGCACCGAAGTGTAGCTATCATCCCCCCTCATGCGGAAAAAAGGGAGGTTCTTGAAACCTACTTTCTATGGTACATTCTTCCGATGTTCTCGTTATTTTGTTAAGTCTTTCCTGTTTTCCAAGAACTTATGTTTTGCTCTGTGTCCACTCCCCAGCTTCGGAGGATGCTGCTCTTGGAAGCTCCCAATATGGCCTTCCCAATTAATCTTTCTTTTTACTAACTCAGCATGGATCCCCCTAAGCTCGGGAGTAACCTAACAATAGTTACGTGGAACGTCAAGGGGCTAAGGTTCCCCCAAAAACGCATGCAAGTCCTCAGGCACCTGAAGAGACTCAGGGCAGATGTGGCCCTGCTCCAGGAGACTCACCTTGGGGCAGAGGACCTTCTAAGACTCTGCAAATTGTGGGTGGGCGAGGTGGTGAGCTCCCCTGCTCTGGGGAAGAAGGCAGGAGTGGCCATTCTCCTCAACAAGAACCTCCCTTTCTCTATTCATAACACGGTCGCCGACTCTATTGTCCGCAGGGTTACCCTTCACCTAACCCTGGTTGGCAAGGAGCTTGCCATTTCCAATATCTACACTGACAACTCCCCGTCACGCACATTCTTTCAAAACTTGACTACCTGGGCTCTCCAAATTGCTGAACCCCTACACCTTTTGGGAGGCGACTTCAACAAAACCATGCATCCCGCTGACGACCGAACAGCAGTTCTGTCCTCCCTCTCTCCCTCAACTGACATCCACTTATCCCTGCTAGCCAACGCCGTAGATACTCTCCTCATGACTGATGTCTGGCGACTGCTACACCCCATTGACAAGGAATATACCTTTTACTCCCCCCCTCACAAAACATTCTCCCGACTTGACTATTTCTTTGCCTCCCCCGCTCTTCTCCCCAACATAACATCTGCAGTAATTGAAGACATGGCTATTTCAGACCATGCCACCGTAATTGTCAAACTCTCCAACCTTACACATCGGGTGCCAGGTGCACCGTGGAGATTCCCCTCCTACCTATCCCATAACGAAGAACTAAAAATCTCCTTCCAACATGCCTGGTCAGAATACGCGTCAGCCAACAAAGACTATCTCCTGTCCCCCAACCTCTACTGGGAGGCAGGTAATGCCTTCCTTAGAGGACACATCATCTCCTTCGCCACTAGATTTTAAAAAAAAGTCCTTACCAATATGCAGAGAGCCAGCAGCACACTCAAAGAAGCCCATAGGCAGCTGAACAGATCACGCACTCCTGACAACATCCGAGCCTGGCAACATGCCAAACAAACATTCGACCAATGGTCCGCCCAGCAAGAATCAATAAACCATTTCCATACGAACCTATTTTTCCATAAACACGGTAATAAAGCCGGAAAGCTTTTGGCTCGAATGGTCTCAGGCAAGTTCACCCCAACCCATATCTCCTCATTAAGGGATCCGTCGGGCAACATAGTATCAGAACCATCCCAAATAGAAAACATTCTGACAAACTACTACAAAGCCCTATATACAGAAGACCAAATCGACACAAACAAAGCAGCAGTTTTATTATCCTCCTCCAACCTTCCCACAATCACCACAGCCCAACTTGAGACTCTAAACGAACCCATTACTCTCTCAGAAATCCAGACCACTATTAAGTCAATGGCTGGTAGCAAAGCCCTGGGCCCAGACGGACTGACATCCGACTTCTACAAATTGACAGAAGACTTCACCCCAGAAACGCTTCTACACGTCTACACTTCCATTTGGAATGGAGGGCCCTACTTACTGACAGGTCATTCAGCATACATAAAACTCCTGGCAAAAAAAAACAAGGATCTATTATCCCCCGGTTCGTATAGACCAATCTCACTTATAAACGTAGACGCTAAAATCCTTTCGAAAATCATTGCTTCACGCCTGGCCAGCATACTCCCCACTATAATCCATCCCGCACAATCAGGCTTCATTCAGGGAAGATCCGCTGCCCCGAACATTAGGAAAGTACTCCTGATCCTAGAACAGGCCAAACGGTACCCCAATAACGACTTTGCCATAATGGCATTAGAAGCCGAATAAGCTTTAGACAACATCAGCTTCAATTGGCTCTCTAGGGTACTGACCTCTTTTGGCTTCACGGGCCCCTTCACCAACTTCTTACATGAAATGTACGCTAAACCGACCACCTGACTGGTTACCCCTAGCTTCATATACCCGGAATTCCCGTTAGCCAAAGGGACTCGCCAGGGCTGCCCACTCTCGCCGCTCCTCTTTAATCTAGCCATAGAACCTCTCTCGCACATACTCAATTCTCCCCAAGGGATTAGCAGAATCACCATAGGAAACAGGGTATGCCGCTCAGCCCTCTTTGCTGACGACATAGTCCTATTCTCCTCCGACCCACCCAAAGACTTCCACTATCTGAAACACACCCTCCATATGTTTCGGGAGTGTGCAGGTATGAGAATAAACTTCTATAAAAGCGAAGTGTTACCCCGTAATTCACGCAAAGCGGAGTCTTGGAGATCCTCTTCCCCCTTCTTGGTTGCACGGGGGCAGATTAAATATTTGGGCATCCTCATAGGTAGGGATCCATCCTCTCTCTATTCCCTAAACTATCCACAGCTCATATCAAAAATTACAAAGGACTTGCTTGCTTGGCGATCCCTCCCCCTCTCGCTCTTCGGGAGATGTCATCTAATCAAAATGATCCCATTTGCTAGATTACTGTACCCCCTCCAAACACTGCCTCTCCTACTCAAACACATAGATGTGCAAAAACTTCACTCAGCATTCTCCTCATTCATATGGAGGGGTAAGAGACCCAGAATTGCCCTACAAAAACTCTGCCTCCCGAAGGGTGAGGGTGGGGCGGGCCTGCCCAACCTGAGATTCTACAATCTAGCTTGCCTACTGAGCAATGGCCTTAACTGGATCGCGGGTAAATCTACTTACTCCAATCTCTACCTGGAAAACTAAGTTGCTTCTCCCTACAATTTGTCTGCCATTCTACATGCGAAGGTACCTTCTCTCCCATCACACATAAGACATAATCTAGTTCTCTGGGACACCATTCTGGCATGGAGGGAAACGAGGAAGCTGCTGCATCTCCCCTCCTCAATTTCACCTTTCCTTCCCATCCTGGGGAACCCTATGCTCCCTCCCTCTCTGGATTCACAAGCTTGTACTACTTGGGCGGCCAGGGGTCTGACACAGTTTTCCCAAATGTTTAACTTGGGCCACAGAACTTTTAAACAATTCCCAGAACTCAAGGAGGAATTTTCCTTACCACCATCACTCGGCTTCCATTATCTGCAAGTTAAATCCTACATACATATGGCACATAGAGCATATCTTCCTATGGTCTTCTCCCCAGGCGCGCCACAACAGGGCATCTGCCCGTGGTGCCACATCCACAGACCATCTTTGTACCACAGACTTTGGCTATGCCCTTCTATTTCACATTTCTGGGACAAAATTCTAACATTCATTGGTGAAGTTAGCAGCAACAATGTCCCAAAAGACCCTATCCTATGCTTCTTCAGTGGGAACCCATCGAACTCTCAAACACGGCCCTCTACTCACACCTTTTCAAACTGGGTCCATCTATGCCTCCTGGCGGCAAGACGATCGATCATGCAGTCCTGGATTCAGCAATCACCGCCTGGACTAGGCCAAGTCAAGCATGCACTCCTCTCCTTACTCTTCTTAGAAAAACAGGACACCATCAACATGAAATTCCTCCAGGTAAAAAAGTTGGAGGTGGAGGAAATTTATAGAACACTCCTTCAACCCATCAGAGATAAATTATTTCATGGCCTCTTTCAAGCTCTTGGAATGGTATCTGAAAGCAGATTTATCCAACTCCCTGGGCAAACTCAAAATCCGAGATCTAAACCCCAGCAGACGCACACTCTTCCACACTCTCCCCTTGATGTTACCCCTTAACCCCATATGCTATCCTCCACTACTAGTACCAAGGTCATTGTATTCTAAACCTCTTTCTGTTACACCTTCCTTTTTACAGCATTTTTGGACACAGTAAGCAAAACACGGTATAGTTGAGTTTCCACACTCATGTTTAACATATGCTGTACTTGTATTTGGTCATCGGTTGTGCCTTCTTTTATGCTAAAACAACTTCTTTCATTGTATTCTGTTTTAATCCAATCAGATGTAATCCTCCCATGTCTTGAATCCTGCGAGGATATTTTGTACATTTTGAAAAATTTCAATAAAATATGTTTAAAAAAAAAAAAACTTTGAACCAAAAAAAAAAAAAAGAAAAGAATGAGAGGGTACTATTTGAAGGACAATAATCAAAATATTGTACAGTCCCTGGACAGTATGTAAGCAACTTGATATGGCTGTGTGGGGTTCACTCCAAGTAAAGAGCTTTAAGGACACCGCCACTTGCTTTTCTCAGTTTCAGGGCTGGTTTTCCCCACTTTTATTTAAAATACAATTCAAACAAACACAGTAGATTCCCTAGCAGAGGTATTCAGCATTGCAGTTCTGCTACAGAAATAAACTACATTCAGACCTCCTGCCTTATAAACGCAGCTCTCCTGCTCAGGCCTTAGGCCTTGGTCTGTCTCCCCCAGACCAGACGCTAAGCACCTAAGTGCGTACAGCAAGTAGCTTCATGCTACACTGGCTCCCACCTGTCTCCTAGGTGAAGCCCACCTGTCTGCAGGGTGGAGTCGTCTCTAACTGGGGGCCCAGAACATTGGTCTGGTTATTACTTAAAGCCCAGAATACAGCTGACTCATTAGTTAACTGGCTGTACACCAGACATGGACCCTGGCAGGGTACTGCCCTGCTACATATCTCCCCCCTGCTTCGACCACACCAACATATCCTCCTCAATTTATCAGGATAGGTGAGACAAACTAGATGTCAAGAGATGACATCTCTTGAGGACACAGCTGGGCTGGATCTTAATTGATACGCCCAGCTGTCATGATACACACAGTGATTGGTGAAGAGAGATGATCACATGACAGGATGGTCACTATATCTGCGGGTCTGCAGCGTCATTTCCGCATCCACTGATGAAACGCGTCCAGAAGTAGGAAGTGACATCACCCGTGACCATCGCTGTTAGTAGTATTCCATGCTGTATGGATTGTATTGCCTGTTTACTGTGCACTGGGCTACAGTGCAAATGTTGTGAGTATAACCTCAAAGAAAGTAGAGATTTTTTATACACAAGATGGAGAGCACTATTTGTGGATTTTTCTCTTTCAAGTGATATATGTATATCGAGCGAATCCAGCAGTGCATCAACAATTCTCCCGCAGGACTGGAAGTTTTGAATGGATAGATTTCACTGCTTTATTCCATCATATTTTCTTATGCAGTTCAGTACTGGGGACAACAAGTGCTGTCTGACCTTCGTGATAAGGGTCATGACAGGGAGGTGAGCTGCTAGTGTGACTATTGGTGGTGGAATTCGCACTGAATCACTTTTAATGTATACCAGCACACCGACACTGGGTGTCATTTATATGGACTTTATGCTTTTTATGCTTCATTTATCAAACTGAGTGATATTTGCATGGTAATGGCGCTGCACTTTATATGTATGATTTATTTACGCATGTCTGTTACAAAATACACATTTCTCCCTTTATGCATTGAGCACAAAATTCCTGCTGTGCGTTTACATTGGCTCAGACCTTCAGTCATGAGAGGGTTAATCTCTGCAAAAGCCAACATACCTTGGCCTATAGGCTGCTCAGCCCCATCTCCTGGCACAGCAGCCATAGTGTCCACTTCCCTTTTACCTACAGAAATTTCTTTCAGCAGTGTTGTAAGTTTCTTGGCCCAATCATCCCAAAATGTAGTCTGTAGCACTGCATCCGTCCAAGGAGATATAGACCGATCAAAGGGCTCAACAGCATCTGAAAGACTATTCTTGTCAGTACTTTACTTCTCACCAACATTATCATTAACATTATCAGAAATACATTCCTCCTTATTATTCCTGACTTCCACAGTTGCTAGGGGCAATGGCACACATCTTTTAGTGGTCGCCCCTACCTCAGACAATTCAGAGCCTTGTTCCACAGAACTCATTAAGCAACACCTTATCAGCTTTAAGGTTAACACTTGCCTCCCCTCTGAACAGGGCACTGTAGCAAGGCAAGTCCTTTTTAGTACAGACAGTGGATCTCCCATTTGGGGTCACTTCCACTCCTGTGTGCGCAGTTACATAGGAAGTCTTTCTCCCCCAGTCTGCAGACTTGAAATCACGGGCAACCACACTCCTCCTGAATTTCTGCTCAGCCTGTCGCACATTCCAGGCACTCAGATCAGGCTTTCCAACTGCAGACACTGACATTTGGCTGGTCACGTTCATTTGCACTAAAAACTGGGACAACGGGCACCTGGAAACAACATGCCCCCACTCACTGCACCACAGACAGCATACTTGTCTCCATGTCTTGTCAGGGCTTCTCACACTCCATCCGCTTTGAAGCTTGGAATTCTGTATCTCCATAACTGGTCTCCTTGCACCAGCGTTGCTAGGGACAACCGCAGCCCCCTTTCTTCTTGGCAAACTCTGTTCAGGCTTGTATGGGGCTTGATTGGGCAGTAACAGTCCCTCCAGCCACAGAGCTGTCTCTCATTTCAGCGATCCTTGCTTCTTTTAGGAGCTTTGATAGTCCCATACTTACATTCACTCCAGAACAACTTTGCAGTCCAGCAACAAAAATGTTTTTAAAGCGCTGTCTCTTTTCTCTTGCAAGTTCACACAGATTGTGCAGTCTCATGCACTAACACATAGTTCATAACACAGATGAACTTACTGGATTTCAGGGATCTCGGATTGTGCCTAAAGCACTCCTTAACCAACTGTAAGGGGTTCACTCCAAGTGTAGAGCTTTAACCACTTCCCGCCCAGCCTATTGACAATTGACGGCCGGGCAGTGGCTCCATTATCCTGACTGGATGTCTATTGACGTCCTGTCGGATAAGCCGCTGGACATGGGCCGTCACCAATCACGGTAAACAGCCAGTTAAGTGGCTATTGTAGAGGAAACTATGGCGCGCCGCATGCACGCCCGATGCACACCCCCGGAGGCACGCCCATGTGATCGGGGGGTGGCCGGTGTCCCTCGGACACAGCGCCTCCCCGATCGGTAAACAGCCAATGATATTGGCTATTTACCGTGTGACCAGCTGTGTCCAATCACAGCCGGTCACAAATGTAAACACTGGAGCTGTCACTATGTGATCCCTGCTTCCTCTCCTCACACACCGGATCATGTGAGGAGAGAGCAGAGCAGGGATCAATGAGTTACTCATTGTTTTGTCTACTACTGTATGTTACTGTGCACAACACAGCCCCCCCAATAAAGAGAACCTGTCACTGGCCCATCTGGATCTGTCACCAGCCCATTTGGATCTGTCACAAGCCCATCTGTCACACAGCCCATCACCAGTACCGCCATTGGTACCGCTACACAGTACCACCACCGGTACCGCCATCGATACCACTAAACACAGGCCAGCACCAGTACCGCCACCAATACCGCTAATCGCAGATCCGCCATCAATACCACCATCGGTACCACCACACAGGCCAGCCATCAGTACCGCCACCAGTACAGTTAATTGCAGGTCCACCACCAATACCTCCATCAGTACCGCAACACAGACCAGCCACCAGTACTGGTACAGCCACCACCACACAGGCCAGCCACCAGTACCGCTAAACGCAGGTCCACTATCAATACCGCCACCCATCACTACAGTCACCCAGGCCCACCATGTCTCAGAGAGGATATACCCCTGTTGGATGATGAGAGCAGCAGGGAGCTCTTATCATGCGATTCTGGTTCGGAGTATGAGCCAGTAGAGGGCAGTGGATCAGAGTCCGATTCAACTGAGGAAACTGCCCCCCCCCCCCAGAAGAATTCGAAGATCCGAAGACCTGCCCAACACCAGCAGCGCCAAACCCCAGGAAGAGGAGCCCAGTACAAGTGCTGGAACTACCTGCCTAACCCAAAGAGCCCAAATCCATGCCCAGTCCTTCCTTCCCGATGGCCTGGCAAACCCCGTATGGTTGCCTGCCAACGCAGGGTCCGCAGTAATCCCTGATTTCCCTGCAGAGCCAGGTGTGCAGGTCAATACTACAGATTTTGCCCCACTGGATTACTTCTATTTGTTTTTTTCCCCCGAATTGCTGGAGAGTATGGTGGATCAAACCAACCTCTATGCAGAGCAATTTATTACTGCCAATCCTACTTCATCTTACGCCCACATGTTCAATTGGCGACTTCTGACACTGGACGAATTAAAATTATTTTTGGGCCTTACGTTCAATATGGGGCTTACAAAAAAAAAAATGAGCTTCATGCATATTGGTCCACCCACCCCATCCACCACATGCCCATATACTCCGCTGTCATGTCTAGGACAAGACATGACATGATTATGCGTTTCCACCACTTTAGTGATAATTTGCAGTACCCTCCCCGAGATCACCCCACATACAATACATTGTTCAAGATACACCCCGTAATTAATGCCTTTTCCCAGAGATTCACAGAAGTGTTTATCATGTGTAGATGAGTCCCTTATTTATTTCACTGGCTGGCTGCAGTTCAAGCAGTATATACCCAGCAAGAGAGCCAGGTATGGCTTGAAACTAAATAAACTGTGTGATCTAGCCACTGGCTATGTTTCCAGTATACGAAGATAAAGACTCCTAACTCTAGCCCCGTGATTGCCCCACATATATTGGAACCAGTGGGAAGATTGTCTGGGAGCTGGCATACCCACTCTTTGGAAAAGGATACCACCTATACATGGATAACTACTATACAAGCCTGTCCCTACTTCGCCATATTTATCGTGAAACAACCCTGGCCTGTGAAGAACCAGAAGGGTTTCCAAACAATCTCCTGACCAAAAAACTCCAAAACGGGGAATCATGCGAAATTAAGAGGTATTGGCAATGAAGTGGAGAGACAAGAAATATGTCCACATCCTCTCTACTATCCACAACGACACCTTGGTGGGGATCCAGAGAAGACGTGGTCCTGTTTTAAAGCCAGAGTGTGTCCATGACTACAATCTATTCATGGGAGGGTGGATTTAAATGACCAGATGGTAAAGCCCTATTTGTCAACCCAAAAGTCCCGGTATTGGTATAAGAAAGCCGCATTTCACCTTTTTCATATTGCCTTGTCCAATTAGTTTGTGTGTTACCAAAAATCGTCCGAAATCCATTCCCTTACCTACCTCAAATACATCAAAGGAATTATTACTGCCCTCATTTATCAGCAAGGACCCGCCCCAGGAAGCATTCGCTCCGATAAAGTGAGTCGACTCCACGAGCAACATTATCCCTACACCATCCCTCCTACAGAATCTGGAAGAAGACAACAGAAGAAATGCTGTGTATGCTCCAGAGGAGGAGTCAGGAGAGATACCACCTATTATTGCCCCCAACATCCCTCCCAACCTGACCTGTGCATTGGGGATTGTTTTAAAAATTATCATAAACAAATCTGATATTAGTTCCCCTCATTGTTAAGACTGCCATTTACCCATTTCAAATACCTGTGTGGACCATTTGCCTGCTACCATGTTAACTGACCCTGGCCTGTTTACCGACGATGTCTTTGCCTGCCATTTTAAACCACGTTTCTGACTTCCACGTTAACTAACCCTGGCCTGTTTACCAATGATGTCTTTGCCTGCCATTTTAAACCACGTTTCTGACTTCCATGTGCACCGACCTCGGCCTGTTCATTGACCATGTTTTTGCCTGCCACTTGGACTGATCTTTTACTTATACTTTAGTACACAGGGGTCTCACATATGTCAGGGGCTCCAGAAAACCAGTTTTTGGTTTTCTGTGTTCCCAGAACAAGGTCTGGTTTCCCGGAGGCTTCAAAGCGTGGGTGGGAGAAGCCTCTACCCCTGTCCCCCTGGCCCTAAGCTTGATGGTCCTTTCTGCTGCCTGGACCAATACTTTGGCTGTGCTGACCATATTGCTGCCTGTAATGACCCAAGACTTTCTGGACCATGTTTCTTCCTGCTGCCTAGACCAATACTTTGGCTGTGCTGACCATATTGCCTGTAATGACCCAGGGCTTTATGGACCATGTTTCTTCCTGTTGCCTGGACCAATACATTGGCTGTGTTGACCATATCTCTGCCTGCTGCCTCTACTGACTATGGACAGCATTTCTGCCTGGACATCTCTGCCTGCTACCTGGACCAATGCTTTGGCTGTGCTGACAGAATCTTTGCCTGAACTAACTATGGACAGTATTCCTGCCTGCTGCTGGATGATTGCTTTTGCTGTCACTGACCATGTCCCTGCCTGGACCGATGCTCTCCTCTGTGGACCACTGCACTAAAACCAAGGGTAATATTTGTTATTTGGTATGTACACGCAATGTGACAGAAAATTATATGTGTAATTTATGCTCCTAGAATGCTTGGAGGTGCTACTTGGATGTTGGGCCTCTATATGTGGCCAGGCTGTGTAAAAGTCTCACACATGTGGTATCGCCATACTCAGGAGGAGCAGCAGAATGTATTTTGGGGTGTCATTTTTGCTATGTACATGCTATATGTTAGAAATATCTTATAAATGGACAACTTTGTGAAAAAAAAAGGTGTTTTCATTTTTTCTACATTTTCCAAAAACTTCTGGAAAAAATGAACCATTCAAAAGACTCATTATGCCTCATAGATTATATGTTGAGGTGTTATCTTTCCAAAATGGGGTCATTTTGTGGGTAATTCCATTGTCCTGGTGCTCTAGGGCCTTTAAAAGTGTAATAGGTGGTTGAGAAATGAGATGTGTAATTTATGCTTCTAAAATGCCTGTCGGTGCTACTTCAATGTTGGGCCTCTGTATGTGGCCAGGCTGTGTAAAAGTCTCACACATGTGGTATCGCCATACTCACAAGAACTATGTACATGCTATGTGTTAGAAATATCTTATAAATGCACAACTTTGTGTGAAAAAAATGTGTTTTCATTTGTTTTCCACATTTTCCAAAAACTTCTGGAAAAAAATGAACCATTCAAAAGACTCATTATGCTTCATAGATTATACGTTGAGGTGTTAGCTTTCCGAAATGGGGTCATTTTGTGGGTAATTCCTTTGTCCTGGGAATGCTCCAGGCTGTGAAAATGTCCCACACATGTGGTATCACCATACTCAGGAGGAGTAGTAGAATGTTTTTTGGGGTGTGATTTGTGGTATACATATGCCATGTGAGAGAAATAACCTGTTACAATGACAATTTTGTGAAAAAAAATCTTAATTTTGCAAAGAATTGTGGGAAAAAATTAAACCATGAAAAAACTCACCATGCCTTTTACTTAATACCTTGGAATATCTACTTTCCAAAAAGGGGTCATTAGGGGGGTATTTGTACTTCCCTGGCTTGTTAGCGTCTCAAGAAATGAGATACCGGTAGGCCATCAGTACATCAGGTGTGATCAGATGTGATCAATTTTCAGTGATTTGCGCCATAGCTTGTAGACTCTATAACTTTCACACAGACTAATTTGGGCCATTTTTGCTAAAGATATGTAGTAGTATACATGTTGGCCCAAATTTATGAAGAACTTTTTCTTTTTTGCAAAATTTTACAGTAGAAACTAAGAAAAAGTGTTTTTTTTTTTCAAAATTTTCACTCTTTTTTTTTCGCTTATATCGCAAAAAATAAAAAACCCAGCGGGGACTACATACCATAAAGCTCTATTTGTGAGAAAAAAATGATAAAAATTCTGTTTGGATACAATGTAGCATGACTGTAATTGTCACTCAAATTGTGAGAGTACTGAAAGCCGAAAATTGGTCTGGGTTGGAAGTGTTCCAAGTGCCTGGTATTGAAGTGGTTAAGTACACTGCCACTCGCTTTTCTCCATTTCAGGGCTGGTTTTGCCCACTTATATTTAAAAGAAAGTCCAAACAAGCACAGTAGATTCCCTCGCAGGGGTATTCAGCAATGACATTCAGTCCTCCTGGCTTATAAATGCAGCTCTCCTGCTCAGGCCTTACGCTTTAGACCCCTTTCACACTGAGGCGTTTTACAGGCGCTATTTAGCTAAAAATAGCACCTGTAAAGCGCCTCAAAAATCCCTCCCCACCCACCCCAATGTGAAAGCCAGAGTGCTTTCACACTGGGGCGGTGCGCTTGCAGGACGTTACATAAAGTCCTGCAAGCATCATCTTTGGGGCGGTGCGGTGAGCGGTGATACACCGCTCCTCCACCGCCCCTGCCCATTGAAAACAATGGGCAGTGCTTCCGAAGCGGCAGCACACTGCCTCGGTAGCGCGGTGCTCCGGCACTTTTAACCCCGTTTTAACCCCTTGTGGGGGGTTAAAAGCGCCGCGCACCCGCCTGCATAGCGGCGCCGTAGCGCCGCTATAACAGCAGAAAATCCCCACTGAAACTAGCGTGGATTTACCGCTAGCTCCCGCCAGCCCCAGTGTGAAAGGGCTCTTAGGCCTTGGTCTGTCTCACACAGACCAAGGCCTAAAGCTGCTCATCAGTGCATACAGCAAGTAGCTCCGTGCTACACTGGCTTCCACCTCCTGATTCCCATGCCCAGACCTCCTGTCTGCAGGGTGGAGTCATTTGAACGTTGGTCTGATCAGTACTTAAAGCCCAGAACACAGCTGACTCATTAGTGAACTGGCTGTTCACCAGACCTGGTCCCTGGCAGGGTACTGCCCTGCTACAGCTGCAATATAGAAGGAGAGATGAGGCAGGCATTATCTTAAAATAAACATTACAGTGTACTTTTTGAGAAAAGAAATCAATTATGCATTATTATAGATTTTCTCTCATGGGGTGTGACAACATCACTGGTATATTGAGCAATTAAAATGAAAAAGAAAAAAAAACATATGGGACTTTATGAATACAAAAAGATTGATGCTTGCTAGAGTTCTATATTCTTTGATACTGCCATGTATACCCTATCAGTCACAAACAATGACCATTGCTATAATCAGTACAATACTTCAATTTTTAACTCTCTATAAGGCTGGGTTCACACTATCCGACAAAAAAAACGGTCCGACTTTGATCCTACTTTGCTGTGCGATTTGCAGTCCTACATGGGGTCAAAGTCGGACCGTTTGTCTGTGAACAGGGATCCGACTTTGATCCCAACAATGCCAGGCACTTTGTGCTCTGGGGATTTTGAAGGGGAACTCCACGCCAAATTTAAAAAAAAAAAAAAAAAAAACTTGCATGGGGTCCCCCTCCAAAAGCATACCAGGCCCTTTGGTCTGGTATGGATTTTAAGGGGAACCTCCATGCCAAAAAAGGCGTGGGGCCCCCCCATGATCCATACCAGACCCTTATCCGAGCACGCAGCCCGGGAGACCAGGAAAGGGGGTGGGGACAAGCGAGTGCCCCCCCCCCGTCCTGGACCATACCAGGCCGCGTGCCCTCAACATGGAGAGTATGGGTGCTTTGGGGCAGGGGGGCTCTGCGCCCCCCACCCCAAAGCACCTTGTCCCCATGTTGATGAGGACAAGGGCCTCTTCCCGACAACCCTGGCCGGTGGTTGTCAGCGTCTGTGGGCGGGAACTTATCGGAATCAGATGCCAGCCCCCCACCCTATGTAAATGAGTATGGGGTATCGTACCCCTACCCATTTACCTGGAAAGAAATATGTACAAAAAAAACACACAGCTTTTTAAAACATTTTATTAAATCTGCTCCGGCGGTCTTCTCCCCTCTCTGGCTCTTCTTTCTTCAGTTCTTTTGCGGGGTCTTTCATCTTCTGAGGGGTTTTCTTTCTTCTCCTTCTCTGCGGCGTTTTCTGCTCTTTTGCCGGTCTTTGCCAGGGTTGTCGGGAAGAGGCCCTTGTCCTCATCAACATGGGGACAAGGTGCTTTGGGGTGGGGGGGGCGCAGAGCCCCCCCTGCCCCAAAGCACCCATACTCTCCATGTTGAGGGCACGTGGGGGGCTGGCATCTGGGGGCCCCCTTGTTAAAGGGGGCTTCCAGATTCCGATAAGTCCCCGCCCGCTGACCCCGACAACCACCGGCCAGGGTTGTCGGGAAGAAGCCCTTGTCCTCATCAACATGGAGACCAAGGTGCTTTGGGGTGGGGGGCGCAGAGCCCCCTGCCCCGAAGCACCCATACTCCCCATGTTGAGGGCACGTGGCCTGGTATGGTCCAGGAGGGGGGGGGGCACTCGCTTGTCCCCACACCCTTTCCTGGCCTCCCGGGCTGCGTGCTCGGATAAGGGTCTGGTATGGATTGTGGGGGACCCCACGCTGTTTTTTCGGCATGGGGTTCCCCTTAAAATTTGTACCAGACCAAAGGGCCTGGTATGCTCCTGGAGGGGGACCCCATGCCAGTTTTTTTTTTTTAAATATGGTGTGGAGTTCCCCTTCAAGATCCCCAGAGCACAAGTCGCATGCCAAAGTCGGATCAGTGAAGACACTGATACGACTTTGATCCGACTTCAATGCCTTTCAATGGACTGAAGTAGGATCAAAGTCGGACAAAAGTAGTACAGGAACCTTTTTCAAAGTCGGTCCGACTTTGAAAAACACATGTCGGAGCAGTTAAGACGGCTCTCATAGGGAATCATTGTTTTTGTGACGTAATGCAACTTGTGCTCCTCATGTCGGTCTGAGAATCGGACTAGTGTGAACCCAGCCTAATATCACTACATGGATCAATGAAGGGAATACAAAAAATTCTCAATGTGTTTCATGTCAATCCACTTCCTCCCTCATAAGAGCACCGTATTTGTAAAATAATTAAAATGCATTATTATAATACACATCAAGATGAAAAGCAATCATAAAGTTTGATGCAAAACTTTACATGTATATCCTTGAATTAAGGCACAACCAATATAATAAAATCGTTATCACGTTATTCACATATGTGTGAAATTCAAACTGTCTGGGGCACAAAGATAGATGAGTATTTCCCACTCCACATTAAATCTGTTGGTATTATAATGATGATAAATGGAATCTGCTAATATATAGATAATCTACAGGGTGGGCCATTTATATGGATACACCTTAATAAAATGGGAATGGTTGGTGATATTAACTTCCTGTTTGTGGCACATTAGTATATGTGAGGGGGGAAACTTTTCAAGATGGGTGGTGACCATGGTGGCCATTTTGAAGTCACACATTTTGAATCCAACTTTTGTTTTTTCAATAGGAAAAGGGTCATGTGACACATCAAACTTATTGGGAATTTCACAAGAAAAACAATGGTGTGCTTGGTTTTAATGTAACTTTATTCTTTCATGAGTTATTTTCAAGTTTCTGACCACTTATAAAATGTGTTCAATGTGCTGCCCATTGTGTTGGATTGTCAATGCAACCCTCTTCTCCCACTCTTCACACACTGATAGCAACACCACAGGAGAAATACTAGCACAGGCTTCCAGTATCCGTAGTTTCAGGTGCTGCACATCTCGTATCTTCACAGCATAGACAATTGCCTTCAGATGACCCCAAAGATAAAAGTCTAAGGGGGTCAGATCGGGAGACCTTGGGGCCATTCAACTTGCCCACGACGACCAATCCACTTTCCAGGAAACTGTTCATCTAGGAATGCTCGGACCTGACACCCATAATGTGGTGGTGCACCATCTTGCTGGAAAAACTCAGGGAACGTGCCAGCTTCAGTGCATAAAGAGGGAAACACATCATCATGTAGCAATTTCGCATATCCAGTGGCCTTGAGGTTTCCATTGATGAAGAATGGCCCCACTATCTTTGTACCCCATATACCACACCCTACCATCTATCCAATGTGGGTTAGTGTCAGACCAATAGCGGTGGTTTTGTTTGTTAACTTCACCATTCACATAAAAGTTTGCCTCATCACTGAACAAAATCTTCTGTGTAAACTGAGGGTCCTGTTCCAATTTTTGTTTTGCCCATTCTGCAAATTCAGTGCGCCGATCTTGGTCATCCTCGTTGAGATGCTGCAGTAGCTAGAGTTTGTAAGGGTGCCATTTGTGAGTAGCTAATATCCGCCAAAGGGATGTTCGACTAATGCCACTCTCCAGTGACATGCGGCGAGTGCTATGCTGTGGGCTCTTGCTGAATGAAGCTAGGACAGCCACTGATGTTTCTTCATCAGTGACAGATTTCATGCGTCCACATTTTGGCAAATCCAACACTGAACCAGTTTCACGAAACTTAGCAAGCAGTTTGCTAACTGTAGCATGGGAGACGGGTGGTCTCATAGGCTGTCTTTCATTGAAATCTGCTGCAATGACCCGGTTACTGCGTTCACCAGACATCAACACAATTTCTATACGCTCCGTACGTGTTAACCTCAGCGACATGTCATTGGCTGTAAACAAAGAGAAACTTGTAAATAACTCACGAAAGAATAAAGTTATGTTAAAACCAAGCACATCATTGTTTTTCTTGTGAAATTCCCAATAAGTTTGATGTGTCACATGACCCTCTTCCTATTGAAAAAACAAAAGTTGGATTCAAAATTTCCGACTTCAAAATGGCAGCCATGGTCACCACCCATCTTGAAAAGTTTCCCCCCTCACATATAATAATGTGCCACAAACAGGAAGTTAATATCACCAACCATTCCCATTTTATTAAGGTGTATCCATATAAATGGCTCACCCTGTAGTAAATTAGAGGTGTAGTGACCTTCCCAAAGATATCTAACTAAATTAAAGAAAGGGGAGGAATATGCAGTAAACCTTTAAGTGTCCATTGCAGACTCTGCACTTGTTGATGGGCAACTGAGTAGCCTCAGAAGGATATATTTAGCCCAGTGTTTCGCAACATTTTTTTCAGACGTGGCACTCCTTTAAAAGTATGCATCAAAAAAGAAAGCACTGTTTGTATAAAATGTAAAAAATGCAAATGTTACTTATAAGTGGGAAACCTGAGTCTGTGGTGGTGCATACAACCACTTTGATTTATTAACTTCACATCAGGTCTTCAATCACATCTGAGTTTCCCCTATACATCAGAGTTCTCACTATGTGTCAAAGTCCCCATTATATGTCCCACTGGCATATCAGGTTTCCCCCATCATCTTCTCATCACATCAAAGTTCACCCTCACAGAGCCCTTCAGTATCACAAATCTCCCCATCACACAGTCCCCCCAATCACATAGTACCCTCTTCACACCAAAGCCTTCTAACAGTGTGGTAGAAGGTGGAAAGTAGAGCAGGTCTGGAAGAGCCAGACTTCCATGCTCTCCTGAATGTTGAGGTGGACCTGCATGCTTCCTGCCCTGGATTAGTATCATGAGTTGCCATTTTTGCAATCAGGATGGCCGCTAAAATCATATTAATTAATGAGACCATTCCTACTAGCCTGGAGCATTATTGGTTGTTATGGTGCAACAAGAATAATTGGTTTATCCAATTACCAGTGCTGTAAAACATCAGTAAATGTTTGTACAAATTAGATTCCCACTGTCCCTCTACAAATGACTGTTTAATTAATCAAAAAACATTAATCTGTGTTTTATTTATTGCTTTTGGCAGACAGTGAGAACTGTATGAATTGCCCAGCGGAAGAATGGCCCAATCAGAAGAAAGATCGGTGTATTCCGAAACCCCTTGAATTCCTTTCCTACACTGATGGCCTTTCTAAGGCATTCCTAACAGTTTCTACTTTACTATGCATTGTGACTGTTTCAATAAAGGGGATTTTTATTTCCTATCTGAACACCCCCATTGTCAAAGCTAATAACAGATACCTGAGTTTTGTTCTCCTTGTCTCCATCTTGTTGAGTTTCCTCTCTGTGTTCTTGTTCCTTGGTGAGCCACTGGATATAACCTGTATACTGCGTGTCATGACATTTGGAGTCATCTTCTCCATAGCTGTCTCCTCTCTTCTTGCTAAAACAATCATGGTTTACATCGCTTTCAAAGCCACCAAACCTGGCAGCTACTGGAGGAAATGGATTGGAGGCAAACTGGCCAATTCCATAGTATCAGTGTGTTCATCCATTCAAGTAATAATTTGTATTATTTGGTTGTCCTCTTCTCACCCTTTTAAGGAAATGGACACTCACTCTTATCAGGACAAGATCATCATTCAGTGTAATGAAGGGTCAGTTATCGGGTTCTACTCTGCGTTGGGTTATATGGGGTTTCTGGCAGCTGTGAGTTTTGTTCTGGCTTTCATGGTGAGGACATTACCGGACAGTTTTAATGAAGCCAAATACATCACCTTCAGCATGCTTGTGTTCTGCAGTGTCTGGATTGCCACGATCCCAGCCTATCTCAGCACCAGAGGGAAATACATGGTGGCTGTGGAGATATTCGCCATATTGGCCTCAAGTGCTGGACTTCTAATTTGTATATTTTTCCCAAAATGTTTCATAATCCTATTTAAACCTGAATTGAATACACAATCATGTTTACTCGATAGCAAACATTGCCATGAGTAACTACTCTTGGGGATCTGTTTATGGATGTTTTCACACAAGATTCACGTTGCTTTCATCCTAATCTACTGAGATTCAAATGGAAAATGTTGTTAATCGTGGGTGAAAGTTGTGTGAATCTTGTGTGATTTTTTTTTAAATACTCAAGTAGGTACACGGTAATGAACCCTGGGGTTGAAAGTGTATGATGGTTTTGTGTTCAAATTAATGCCATTGTTATGTTGGTGTATGCCCTGTAGGTAGGCAGCTTCTGAAAGCCAAGCGGTTACTATAATCACCCCAGTTTGTGTATTCAAAACTCTGATCAAGAAATTGAAAAACCATGCCAAATTGTTTGACGAAATTAAGTCACCAGACTGTCAACCCTATATTTGGTTAATCTGTGGTGAAGGGACTGATGTTGGAGCCCTAAAATGCATTGGCTGTTTTACCCAGTTATTATTTGAAATAAACCTAATTTCAGACTCAAACTCTTTAGTGTGGCACTTTAAAATCCAGATTAAATCAGGGAGTGGGAGAGAGACCTGCAGCACGAATTTAGTGAGTCGCAGCTGGATAATCTCTACCACCTTACTCACTCAAGCTCGGTGGACACGAAAGTGCAAGAAAACAGTTACAAAATACTTATTAGATGGTATAGAGTCCCTACAAGGCTCGCAGTGATTTACCTGGCTGCGTCCGCTGCATGTTGTAGAGACTGTGGGCAGAGGGGTACCTTTCTACACACCTGGTGAGACTGTCCCAAGATCCAGCCATACTGGCAGGATATTAGAGCACAGATTAAAACTATATTAGATATAGAAGTCCCCGATTCCCCACTGAACCTCCTGTTGCACGTGCCCTCCATTCCTCTTAGCCAATATCACAAATCCATACTGCCGCACCTGCTCAATGCAGCTAGAAGGCTAATACCGGCGTTCTGGAAAAGAACACAAGTGCCTGATCGAGCAGATTGGATCCGTTTAGTGAACAATATAATGGCAGCAGAGGAGTGGATGGTGAAGTGCAAAGACCGCTGTGATAAATTCTATAGTACCTGGGCCACCTGGATTGCCCACACAGGAGAACACGCCCCAAGCCCTCACCATACCCCACAGACCATGAACAGAAGAGATGATATAGACAATTTTGGAGGGTAAGTGACCCCTGTATGATGCCTTCCCCCCCTGCGTATATAATGAATAGCTTATAACATTGCCTGTTTGATGACCCCACTGATATTTATATGCTTTAATAGATGGATACACGGAGTTCATAGTTGTTTCCTTATTTATTTATTATTTATTGTTTCCTTATTTCCCCCCAACTTTTACTTCCCTTTCCAAATGTTCTGAAACACTGCTATCCATGTTAGTGAGGTTCAGCCATTCACGAATGGCAGACAAAGGAGAGTCGGCTAAGTAATTAGTTTTCTCAGGCTAATTAGGCCTAACTGTTTGTGCGACTCGTGGGTTCCAGCGTGGACCCTGTTCTGTCATGGTTTCATTAGATCATAATGACATGTACATGGATCTGGATATCTATGCTTTATTGTTGTTTAAACTTGTGTTGTTTACCATGAAAATTATAAATAAAGACTACATAGAAAAAAAAAAGAATCCAGATTAAGTTTTTTGTACAAATCCCCTAGTGTCCTTCTGTTAAAGTTCTCCTTATGGTGGCCTCTCCTTACTGCTGCTGCCTCTGCTATTGCCCAATGCCCATAGTAAGCCCTAAGTGTATTTTCATTAAAAAAAGTAGAATATTCATTCAATGTTCTAGTAGTTAATGGGTTCAAACTGATGTTTATTTTTGACTGCAGCAATAAAAAAAAATCAAAAGGGCAGGATGGACATCTTTTTTAAACATCAATAAAAAACAATCAGCACATCCTACCCAACTAAAAATACAAGCTGAACGCCAAAAAGGGTATTTCAAATAGCCCCTATGATAATCAAAACAATTAAGAAGTGCAGCACAGATAATAATGTCATAATAACATCAATGGCAAAGATAGGCACAGTCCATAGCGGAAAAACAAATGTCATCAGGTCATAAGGAGAGATATAACAGAGAGACATCAGCTGGGTGCAAGCATATGAAAAGGATCCTCCAATTTGTGACTGAGGCCTCCACCAACATACAGAGTACGCGCTCACCTCACGGAGTTGACCCAGAGTGAACAGGAAGGTCTGACACACAGTTCGCCTCTACCCTGGTAATGGGGATGCTAAAAACCAGTAGAATCCAGCTGTACCAGCAGTCCAGCCATGCGAGAGGTCATAGATGCATGCAGTCACATACAAGAGAATGACAACTCTAAGTGCTCCCTGTATATTAAAATCTATAACATTCTTTATTGAGATACACTCACCTGTTACTCGTCTTGGTAAAAGCAAAGTAAATGGATTTGCAGATAAACGCTGTCCAGGTGAGTGGGTCCTACAATTTTGGATATCAGTGGGTGACGTCACACGTCATGGCTCCTTCCCCATACGCATTACATCCTATGGGACTTCATCAGTGGGCATCACCTGAGGCAAGAAATAGGGCCTCGGCTGTCATGGAAACAAATGATGCTTGAGGTTGCACGGCCGCTAAAGTTAGAAATGGTGACACCTAGATGTAGAAATCGTTGGGCACTGCAGCCATATTTAACTAGCAATACAAAAATCCTCTAATACCTTTATACATCTATCATGGGGCGAGTAGCCACAACTCATTAAAATATAAAAACCCCCACCTTAAGGAATTCTCCCATAATATACCCTATAAAAAAAAGTTAAGGAACGGGTTTGCTAAAAAAATCTGATAAAAATCCTATAAATAAAAACTGAATACATGGACACACCCACTGCTATCTGTTACATTATATGTACAACTGCATACATTTCAACAAAATCATCATTTAATATACACTGATTATCATGCCTGGCCAGCCCATCACCTTTACCCTCACCTTCTTTAGCAAGACAGTGGTCATCTTGGAGGTGTGTTTGGGGTAGTTTTCATGCTGGAATACTGCCCTGCGGCCCAGTCTCAAGGGAGGGGATCATGCTCTGCTTCAATATGTCACAGTACATGTTGGCATTCATGGTTCCCTCAATGAACTGTAGCTCCCCAGTGCCTGCAGCACTCATGTAGTCTCAGACCATGACACTCCCACCACCATGCTTGACTGTAGGCAAGACACACTTGTCTTTGTACACTTCACCTGTTTTCTGCCAAACATGCTTGACACCATCTGAATCAAATAAGTTTACCTTGGTCTCATCAGACCACAGGACGTGGTTTCAATAATCCATGTCCTTAGTCTGCTTGTCTTCAGCAAATGTTTGCTGGCTTTCTTGTACATCATCTTCAAGAGGCTTCCTTCTGGGATGACAGACCAATTTGATGCAGTGTGCGGCGTATAGTCTCAACACTGACAGGCTGACCCCCAACCCTTCAACTTCTGCAGCAATGCTGGCAGCACTCATACGTCTATTTCCCAAAGACAACCTCTGGATATGACGCTAAGCACGTGCACTCAACTTCTTTGGTCGACCATGGCGAGGCCTGTCCTGAGTGGAACCTGTCCTGTTAAACCACTGTATGTTCTTGACCACTGTGCTGCAGCTCAATTTCAGGGTCTTGGCAATCTTCTTATAGACTAGGCCATCTTTATGTAGAGCAATAATTCTTTTTTCAGATCCTCAGAGTTCTTTGCCATGAGGTGCCATGTTGAACTTCCAGTGACCAGTATGAGAGAGTGAGAGCAATAACAACAAATTTAACACACCTGCTCCCCATTCACACCTGAGACCTTGTAACACAAATGAGTCACACGACACCAGGGAGGGAAAATGGCTAATTGGGCCCAAATTGGGCATTTTCACTTAGGGCTGTACTAACTTTTGTTGCCAGCAGTTTAGATATTAATGGCTGTGTGTTGAGTTATTTTAAGGGGACAGCAAATTTACACTGTTATACAAGCTGTACACTCACTACTTTACATTGTAGCAAAGTGTAATTTCTTCAGTGTTGTCACATGAAAGGATATAATAAAACATTTACAAAAGTGTGAGGGGGTGTACTCATTTTTGTAAGATACCGCATATTGCCCCCTTGGAATGTTGCACAACCAGGTCTTATGATGGCAACCATCATAACCCTTTCTGTCGGTAGGCTTAAAATAGCTTAGTGTCTTCAGATGATCTCCTTCTATAATTTTCCAGGTCCAAAAAAACATCCTTTCAATGTTAATATTCCATGTATGGGCAATGTTTTTATTGTTCTGATTAAGATGATCCTGATACTGCTGAAGATTGGTTAAACAGGTCATCAATAGTGCTCCTGTAGCATACTAACTGGCTAGGGAGGTTCTAGAAAATGATTTCCTCCTGCCAGAGTGCCATAAATAAATTGGCAACACTGGGAGAAAACCAGGCACCCATGGCGACTACTTTCACCTGGAGATAAAACTGTTTGTCATACCAAAAGTAGTTTTTATTAAGGCAAAAACATTGAATAAGATACTTCCGATGGGTACGGGAAAGTTGAGACTTCTCCAGGGCCCATTTTATAGATGAGATGTAAAATTCAAAATTTTGCATCAATATCAATTTCAAAACCAGCTATTAGGACATCTTTACCACTGACTGCTACCCATTCTAATCTTGCTTATAAATCTGTTTTTAACCCGCCCGTTACTGATTCTAAACATCTGGAGGTTTTTAAAAATATGGTGCTCGGAGATATTGAGAGAATAAGAGTAAAGCAGATTCAGGATCCCGCATATAGTAAGAAAGGCATCTCCTCTCTTGAGAAGAAAAAGGAGTTAGTTATTTGCCTGGCGGACAAGGGAGGGGGGTTAGTTGTCATGAGTAAGTCCTTCTATGAAGAAGAAATTGGGAGGTTATTGGGGGACAGGGAAACCTATCGGCTGCTAGGGAAAGGAGGCTACCAGGCACATAATACAGGTACTGAAAAATGTCCCCTGCACCCCGCATAGTATTTTGATCACAGCTGATGTCAGCTCACTTTACTCTATTATAGGTCATCAGGACACCATCTCATCTGTGAAATGGGCCCTGGAGAAGTCTCAACTTTCCCGTGCCCATCGGAAGTATCTTATTCAATGTTTAGACTTTTGCCTAAATACAAACTACTTTTGGTATGACAAGCAGTGTTATCTCCAGGTGAAAGGAGTCGCCATGGGTGCCCGGTTCGCTCCCAGTGTTGCCAATTTATTTATGGCACACTGGGAGGAGGAAACAGTTTTCCAGAACTGCCCTAGCTAGTTAGTATGCTACAGGAGATATACTGATGACCCGTTTATGGTCTGGGAGGAAGATTTAACTAGGTTTTCAGCAGTTTCAGGATCATCTTAATCAGAACAATAAAAACATTTCCCTTACATGCAATATTAACATGGAAAGGATGTTTTTTTGGAATTGGAAATTTATAAAGAAGGAGATCATCTGACACGGAGCTATTTTAAGCCTACCGACAGAAACAGTTATATCCCCCTTGATGGTTGCCATCATAAGACCTGGCTGTGCAATATATCCGTTTAAGGAGGAATTGTTCCTCTTTTACTGATTATGTCACGCAATCACAAACTTTAACTGATAGGTTTCTACAAGAAGGTTATCAGAAAGAGGCCCTAGAGAATGAAATGGAGAGGGTACGAGATATGGATAGAAGTTTCCTAGTGACCGGTCAGAAAAAAAAACAAAGAAATTAAACATGAATTTAAAATATTCGATTACACTTCCGGTTCCGGCGCCCGCATGGAGAGGAGCTAGTGGGGAAGAGCTCCCGCCGTGTTCCTCCGAAAACCCGCTAGAAAGCCAGCCACCTCCGAGGTACCCCCTCCCTACACCCCTCCGCTATCAGGGGAACACAGGAGCCAGACAATGGACCGCTTCGTATTGCGGCAGACAGCTCGCCCGGCGCCGCTCCCATCGCAGTCAGAGGGAGACAGCCCGCATGCCGCAGCCAATATGGCGGCCGCGCCGCTGATACAGGCCGCCTCAGTGGCTTCTCCTCACAGCCTGGCACACCACCTCGCTGTTCCAGGGCCCCCGCTCGACACACCACTCGACCCAGCCTCCCCTACAGGGATAGCACAGGCCGTGATCACCCTCCTTACCCCTATGGTGACAGAGGCCATTGAGAAAGCAGTCCAGAAGGGGCTGGAACAACTCCATAAGGAAATCCAGCATCACTCAGCCAGGCTGGAGCACGCTGAGGAACGGTTAAGCACAGTGGAGGATGACACCGCGATCCTGTCTGCAAGTATAGCCAGGCTCTCCACTCAGCAGAGGGACCTCCAGGAAAAGCTGGATGACCTGGAAAACAGGTCCAGAAGGGACAATTTGCGCATAATAGGGTTACCTGAATCCTACAACCAAACAGCCCTGGTCACCATCTGCACCACCACCATCCCCCAGAACCTGGGCCTCAAAGTCCTGTGCGTAGTAGAAAGGGCGCACAGAATTGGACAGCTATCAGACCAACGCTCCAGGCCCAGACCAGTCATTGCCCGGTTATGAACTACAATGACAAGCAAGCTATACTACAGGCCTTCCACAAAAATCGCTCCCTGAAGGTGGACGAGAACCCCCTAATGATTTTTGCAGACTATTCCCAGGAGGTGATGTGCAAACGCAAGGAATTCTCCCCCATCTGCTCGCAACTCTACAAGCAACATATCAAATTCAGCCTAGCCTACCCCGCTATCCTTCATATCCAATCTGACACAGGAGAGCGCGTGTCCTTTTCCACTCCATGTGACGCTGAAAATTACCTGTCCAACACTCGCCCTTCTGAAATGGAACAGGAACTGCAACATGAACCTCCAGAAGCTTCTTCCTCACCCAGAAAATCTGCTCTGGCTGCACGTAACCAATCCAGCCCACAAAAACCCCCCTACAAGAGGGTTCGCTTCGGCCAACTGGAAGCCCACAACTCATCAATCTGACTCCACCACTGTTACTTCTAAAGACTGGGTCCCCAGCGTGGCTTGGTTTGTTTTGACCCACCTACCACACCCTCGACCAAAGTTTGGATCCTCTGTCAGTCAGCCTTCTACCCCACAGAAACTGTCCTGAACACCGTCGCCTTGATTATTGGTTTGCTAGTTACAGATTTATTGTTTGCTTAACGTTTATTTCCTAGCTCTTTAGGAGGTCTCGGTTCAAAGGTCATATACCCGGGCCCTTGGTGGCCTACTTCTCACCTTTCTCCCTCTTCTGCTGCAACATGACTCCCTGTATTCCCTTGTTCCTTCCCTCCCCCTTTTCCCTCTCCTCTCCCCCCTCCCCTCTCCCCTTCCCCCTCCCTCC
>BLSH010147008.1:283499-295162 GCA_018402905.1 Glandirana rugosa
GTCCTTGAGTCCATGAGTCTACCCGACCACTGTCCATGAGCTCATGAGACTACCCTACCACTGTCCATGAGCGAGTACCTGTCACCAACTCATCTGAGTACCCAAGTACCTGTCACCAGCCCATCAGAGTATCCGAGTACCTGTCACCATCCCATCAGAGTACTCGAGTACCTGTCACCAGCCCATCTGAGTACCTGAGTTCCTGTCACCAGCCCATCAGAGTACCTGACTACCTTTCACCAGCCCATCTAAGTACCCCGGTACCTGTCACCAGACCATCAAAGTACCCGAGTACCTGTCACCAGCCCATCTGAGTACCTGAGCACCTCTCACCAGCCCATCTGAGTTCCTGAATACCTGTCACCAACCCATCTGAGTACCTGAGTACCTGTCCCCAGCCCCACCAGCCCATCTGAGTACCTGAGTACCCTCCACCAGCCCATGAGAGTACCCGAGTACCTATCTGCAGCCCATCAGAGTACTCAATTACCTATCTGCAGCCCCATCAGATTACCCAAGCACCTGTCTGCAGAGTAACGAGTACCTATCTACAGCCCATCAGAGTACCCGAGTACCTATTGGCAGCCCATGCCTCATAAAATATACATTGGGGTGTTTGCTTTCCAAAATGGGGTCATTTTGTTGGAAATTCCATTGTCCTGGTGCTCCAGAGCCTAGTGTAATAGGTCTTTAGGAAATGTATGCTCTTAGAACACTTGACGGTGCTCCCTGCATGTTGGACCTCTCTATGTGGCCAGGCTGTGTAAATGCCTCACACATGTGGTATCGCCATACTTGGGACAAGTAGCAGAATATATTTTGGGGGTTCATTTTTGCTATGCACATGCTTTGTGTTAGAAATATCTTATAAATTGACCACTTTGTGTAAAAATAAATGTGTTTTCATTTTCTTTCCACGTTTTTCGAAGACCTGCGGAAAAAAATGAATCATTCAAAAGACTCATAATGCCTCATATAATATACATTGGGGTGTTTGCTTTCCAAAATGGGGTCATTTTGTTGGTAATTCCATTGTTCTGGTGCTCCAGGGCCTTCAAAAACGCAATAGGTCATTTGAAAATTAGATGTCTAATTAATGCTCCTAGAATGTCTGATGGTGCTCCCTACATGTTGGACCTCTCTATGTGGCCAGGCTGTGAAAAAGTCACACACATGTGGTATCGTTATACTCGCAAGGAGTAACAGAATGTATTTTGGGGTGTAATTGGAAGTATGAATATGCTGTGTGTGAGAAATAACTTCTTGTTATGACAATTTTTGTAAAAAAAAATAATAATTTCTTGATTTTCCTAAGAGTTGTGGGAAAAAAATACAACTTCAAACATTTTTTACCAAAGATATCTAGAAGTATAAGTTTTGGCCCAAATTTATGTACAAAAATTACTTATTTGCAAAATGCTATCATAGAAACTAAAAAAAGGTTGTTTTTTTCTAAATGTTTGCTATTTTTAAATACCACCAAAAGAAAGATCTATTTGTGTTAAAAAGAAATTACAAAAAATGTGTTTGGGTACACTATTGCATGACTGAGTAATTGGCATTCAAAGTGTGAGAGCACTGAAAGCTGAAAACTGGTCTGGGCACGAAGGGGTTGTAAGTGTCCTGTATTGAAGTGGTTAAAAAAGGCCTGCATTATTTTCTTAATGTACATTATATAACTGGGTACTAACATTTATAGGTAAAGTTGATCCAGGAAAAATCAGATTGCCTCTTGGGGGATCAGGAAGGAATTTTTTCCCCTGCTGTAGCAAATTGGACCATGTTTTGCTGTTTTTTTTTGCCTTCCTCTGGATCAGCTGTGGGTGAAGGATTGTGTATACAGTATATGATTGTATGTTTTTTTTTTTTTTGGTTGAACTGGATGGACTTGTGACTTTTTTCAACATGACTAACTATGTAACTATATAAGGCAAGTTTATCCTGGAGGATAAATTAAAAAAGGGAGATACCTCTTACATTGGACTTGGGCATGTTGTAGAAGCCCCAGGCTTTGGAGTGAAGGTTAAGTGTAAGAGTAGGATGTTTAGATAATAAGTGGAGCATTCTAAAACAGATAAACTATAGCTGCTCGGGTATAGGGTATTTTTGTTCCAACTCCACAAGTGTGTATGGGGTATCTCCATTAAGGAGATCTGCCACTTTGGATATACCGCAGCGAGGTAGGGAGGTAGTGGAGAATGTGGGAATCAAAATCTCAAAAATGCTGATTGGAAGTGATGGTTGTATAGATGCCTTATGCTCTCTTTTGGGGGAGTTAAGGTGCCTTCAGGCCAGCAACGATGCTAGCATAGGCAGGGGTAGGTATGAGAGATCCCTTTCCTCCCAGCTGTCACTCAGAAGGAACAGGTAAAGGTCTCTAGTAGGAGTGAGGGTTACCTCAATCTCTACCCACAATGGACTATTCTCATACGGGAACCAGTGTTTAAGCTGGTGCAGCAAAACTGCCCAGTAATAATCTTTAAGGTCTGGTAGACCTACACTACCAATTTATTTATGTTTGATCAGGCAGGAATATGGACATCTGGCTCTTTTCCCCTTCCATAGAAATGCCCTGATGCAACCCGACAGGGATTTGAGATAATGATTCACAATGGGTATGGATAGGGAGCTAAAATGTATAGGATTTGGGGGAAGATGTTTATCTTCAGAGCCGCCAACCTGCCTTACCATGGCAATTCAACTTGCGTCATTCGTTGGAGTTCTTTCTCAATCTTATAAATCAAGGGTTTGTAATTAACAGGTGCCAAGGATTTAGAGGCAGCTGTAAGGGTAATGGCCAGATATTGGATCCTCTCAGAGATCCATGTAAATGGAAACTGGGATTGTAGGCTAGCTTTCATGGATTTTTTTACTCCTGGGTGAAGGATTAGAGATTTTGCAGAATTCACCTTATAGTATTACATTGGACTAAACTCAGTGAAGGTTCTGTATGCCTGAGGAAGGGGCAATCAGGGTTAGTCAAAAGGAGAATAATGTCATCCACAAAGAGATTTATTTTATGTGTTGAGGCATTAAAATTAAAACCTGTGATAAGTGGGTTTGAACTCATGGCTTACGCTAGTGGCTCAATCATTGGATTGAAGATCGTGGGAGACAGTGGGCATCCCTGCCTTGTACATACATAGGACTTGGGGGAAACACCCCAAAAAATATTGTCTCAATCTCCAAAATAAAAATAAAAATTAAATTAATAATGGAGAAGGAGCTAACTGCGAAGAACTCTGGTATAAACTTTATTATTCAATAATTAGGAATATTAGGGTAAAAAAAAATGAGGGAACACAAAGCAGTAGAGGTAAATACAACACACACATAAATGTGACAACGTTGTCAATTAAATGGGATGCTCATGAGCTCAGACAGTCAACCCACACTCAATCATGCCCTGTAACTCATCAACATGGTGACAAGTGACTAGATCGCCCACAAATTTATATGAGGGTTTAGTACGAAAGGAGTCATGAGGAACCTATTGGTGTAGTCCACATATGTGTGTATAAGCCAGAGAACTTCCATGCTCACATATTTGTCCTAGACTTACTGGTGTCACTTGGCTGTGGTATATGCACAGTGCATGTAAGAACCGAGGAAACCCTGGGAAATCCGGGTATCAGATGTCTCTGCTTAGTTGGTAACCAAAAGCACGGAGCATCCAGGTTACCTATTTGTCCTATTTTAAACATCTCCTAAGTCCTTAGGAGTTATGTGGCGTTCACCCCACCAATGGAGTATCTATTTGGACAAAGCGCAACCTGGGAAACCAAGGTAATGTACAACCCTGTGGAGTAAGGTGTCTATACCTGAGACATCCAGGTCCGCAAAGTGTCACTAGTGCAGATACTGTCTTTACATAGCAGGTGAGAATAAATGACAGTACTTGTGGCCTCCTGTGCTATTAGGGTAACTCTGGGACGCAAGTACTCCTAGGGAACCAGGGTGGTCAGCACTCACAACTGATATGTGACCTACCCTGGACCACTTATGTGTTCTCTAAAGCAGTTAAGGCTGTCAAAACTATCCCAGGGACATGTCACAGCAGCACAATTTACATGGATAGCTACAATAGGTCCTTCAGGCTGCAGGTAACCCGTATCAGCAATGGGGAAAACAATATATCGCAGTCAATCCAGCTAGAAGCAGTGCAAAGCAGCTATACCCGCTCCATTCCCACAAGACATGGTGAGGACCTCCAGGAGCATGTCGGCTATGAGATCCCGATCCCTACAGACATGAATACTAAGCTAAGCCGCAATATACCGGAGCTTTTCTGCACGCATGTTGCCTGCAGATCGCGGTCCCGAGCAGGAGCGCCACCTTGACACAACCTTCAGGCATCCCAACCTCGGCCCCGACACTAAGCCTCAGCGAGTGGACACAATAGAAACCACCACCATCTGCCATGACACCTCCCTGTGCCAGGTTCAGCAAGTAACTGAATCCCATGTGGTCCACCTGAGAGAGCTGAATAGGCACATCAAGGATCTGGACAATCGTAGATGTCGCAAGAACCTAAGAGTGAGAGGATTGCCCGAGTTGGTGGATTACAGCCAGATCTCCCAAGCAATGGTCGCCATCTTTAACGACCTGCTGGGGAGGCCGTCTGAAACCCCTATAGCAATGGAGCGCATCCACAGAGCGCTGCACCCTAGAGGAAGAGATACAGAGCCTCCTAGGGACATAATCTGCTGCCTCAACAGCTTTCCTCTCAAAGAAGATATCCTGAGGAATGCCAGACTCCGCAACCACCTTCTTTATCAAGGAACGGAGGTCAAGATTTATTAAGACCTGTCGAAAATAATGCTGCAGTGTAGGAGAGAGCTCCGACTGCTGCTAGAACAGCTGCACTCGAGATCCATAGCGTATAGGTGGAAGTACCCTTTTGGCATATCAGCCACTCACCAAGGGTGCACGGCGTTAGTTAGAGTGCTGGAGGATCTGGATCACTTCTACTCTACCCTGGATATCCCCCCTGTGGAGTTACCCAACTGGTATAGCGATTTCAGACTTCCACCGCTGAGAAGAGCAACATCCATGGAGGGGATAAGTGAAGGGAACTCATTCAGCATCCGACGCCACCGAGCTCACCCCCCATCCTCTTCACCGGTTAGAGACAGCAGGGCACCGCGGAAAGGCAGTCCTTCAGCCTCCCCAGCTCACAGAAGACCCCGATGTTCTTCATAAGGTAGGAAGCCCACGCTCTCTCTATCCCAGCTACACACCTTCAGTGCCTCATCTCCCTTCACCCTCACCCTCAGACCCGCCCGATTCTTACCATCCTGACAGCCAGCTTACGCAAACTCTTTGCAGGCCTCCACAGAATACTCTGAATAAGGACCTGCAACACTCGGGACTCCCCTTACCACCTACCCCAGAGCTTGGAATTGACAACAGAAGACTGCCACAGCATATGTGACCCCTGATATGGTGAGCAAATAGACTGTGGAAATGCAGAACTGGCCAGCACAACGTATCATGATATCGCCTGTTATTTTTATTATCATAGGTGCTCTTTACCATCTTAATTCTCCCTGATTATTGACTATTTAATCTTGAAATATGATGACACAACGTACTGTAAGGTTATAGCAAGCACGCTATCTAGGGATATGGAGCTGTGGTTTAGAACTACTAAAAATTCTGTGTTAATGTTATACTTAGTTTTTTCGTTATCTTTTTCCAGGCGACCACCAGACCTCAAGCATGTTGCTTGAACAGGTCGCTATGAGTATACATAAATCTGAATTTGTTACTTTTGTTATGTTGGTAACTCAGTAATGGGTCCCGGGACCGTCGTTCTCCTCATCGCAACAATTTCATAGTGAAACCAATACTCACCCCTGGACATTTGGGAGATTCCTTCTCAACTTATGCTTCCCCCCCATAAAACGCTTCCTTAAAACTATTCGCAAGGAGGCTTAAATAAACCACATTCTAACCATGGCTGCGAGGGGGAGAACAATGATCTCGGTCTCTAGACTCCTAGACCTCAAGTAAATTTAGAGAACTCACAGCTAACGCGCAAGGTTGTACATCAGGTGTTAGAGGAAACATTGAACAATTCTTCAGGCACGCAATGATTAGTGCCCATTGCTCAGGGTAATCAGCACACCTCTACCCCTGATCACAAACATAGAAATCACCCCATTAACTATTCGCCATTAACTGTCCCCTGAATCCCAAACATGTCCCTCATCTGACATAAAATCTAAGCAGTCCTCCCCCTCCACACCCCCTCTCTAAACAGCGGGATGAGCTAGACAGGTATCAGGGTGCAGAGGGACCACTCTCTGGCCCGGCCCCTACCTGAGCACTTTTAACGTATCACCACAATCTCGTTGGGTATAGGATTTTTCCCTCTCTCTTGACACACACCTACCACTCCCCACAACAGTGGACCCCTGCAGTCAGTGCTGAACAAAACTGAACCCCCCCACTTGTGAGTCGGGTTACAGGTCTGAGCATGTAGGCACTTTACAAAATAATCTAGAGTTCGTGACTGGGGACAAAGAGAAGGCAAACTTATTAAATACTTTGTTCAGCTCTGTGTATACAAAGGAGCATGGGGGGAGCTCATGCCCACAATGGGGGTGTTAGTGACATAGCTCCAAATGATCCACAATGGCTCAAAAGTGAAATTATCCAGAAGTATTTCGACAGAATAAAGGTAGATAAAGCACCTGGACCAAATGGCATCCATCCACGGATCCTAAAGGAATTGAGCTCTGTCATTTCAAAGACATTGTATCTAATTTTTAGGGACTCCTTAATGACTGGAATAGTACCACTGGATTGGCGTAGGGCCAATGTGGTGCCCATATTTAAAAAGGGATCAAAGTCTTTACCAAGTAACTATAGACCTGTTAGTTTAACTTCCATAGCTGGGAAGATACTGCAGAGTTTAATAAAAGACCACATAGATGAGTTCTTGCTGGAAAAAAAATGTTTTAAGCAACGGACAGCATGGATTCAAGAAAGACAGAAGTTGTCAAACAAACCTGATTTCTTTTTATGAGGAGGTAAGTAAAACCTTGGACAGAGGGGTGGCTGTGGACGTGGTATACTTGGATTTTGCAAAAGCGTTTGACACCGTTCCCCACACACGGCTAATGTGTAAGGTAAAGTCTACAGGCTTGGAAAGAGCAATTTGTAAATGGATAGAAAACTGGCTAAAAGACCGGATTCAGAGAGTGGTTAATTATTCTTATTCTGAATGGTCTAAGGTTATCAGTGGTGTACCCCAAGGTTCAGTGTTGGGACCCTCACTTTTCAATATATTTATAAATGATATAGGGTCTGGGATTAAAAAGTACAATTTCAGTGTTTGCAGGTGACACCAAGCTATGCAGTGGAATAACGTCATCTAATTGGGCGACTATGTGGTAAATGAGGTTTAATGTTGATAAATGTAAAGTTATGCACTTAGGGGCTAAGAATATGCATGCATCGTACATACTAGGGGGGGTACAACTGGGGGAATCCATAGTGGAGAAGGATCTGGGGGTTTTGGTAGATTATAAGCTTAATAATGGCATGCAACGCCAAGCTGCGGTTTCCAAAGCAAGCAAAATCTTTTCTTGTATTAAGAGAGGTATGGACTCCATAGATAGAGACATTATTTTGTCCCTGTACAAATCATTAGTGAGACCTCATCTGGAATATGCAGTTCCGTTTTGGGCACCAGTTCTCAAAAGGGATATCGGGGAACTGGAGAACGTGCAGAGAAGGGCAACCAAACTAATAAGAGGCATGGAGGAGCTCAGCTATGAGGAAAAATTAGAGGATCTGAATGTATTCTCTTTTGAGAAGAGGAGATTAAAAGGGGATATGATCAACATGTACAAGTATACTGTAAGTGGTCCATATAGTGAACTTGGTGTTGAGTTATTTACTTTAAGGTCATCACAAAGGACAAGGGGGCAAGCTTTACGTCTAGAGGAAAAAAGATTTCATCTACAAATATGGAAAGGTTTCTTCACAGTAAGAGCTGTGAAAATGTGGAATTGACTCCCCCCCAGAGGTGTTTTTTTACCAGCAGGGTTGATTGCTTTAAAACAGGCCTGGATTCTTTCCTTAATGTAAATAATATAACTGGGTACTAACATTGTTAGGTAAAGTTGATCCAGGGTGAATCCGATTGCCTCTCGGGGAATCAAGAAGGAATTTTTCCCCTGTTATAGTAAATTGGATCACGCTTTGCTGGGGTTTTTTGCCTTCCTCTGGATCAACTGTGGGTGAAGGAGTGTATATGGGATTGTTTGGTTATCTATAATTTTTTTTTTTGGTTGAACTAGATGGACTTGTGTCTTTTTTCAACCTGACTAACTATAACCCCCGGATTTAATCCCCCCACCCTTGCCACCCCCTCTTAATCCCCTTTCCTCCCACTTACTGTCCCTTCTATCTCTCCCCCCTCACCCTCCCTCCCTCTCGCCCTATCTCTTGCCCCTCTATGCTCCTCTCCTGTTCCCATCTCTCCCCAATATCTTTCAGAGCCCTGCAGATTCCTTCAAAGGCAGCAAGTCCCCCTTAATTCCTACGTACGTAATAACTCTAACATGCCTCCATACCGCAACAACGAGGAGAATCATACCATCAAATAAATATCCATCAATGCAAGGGGCCTCAACACCCCAGAAAAAAGACCCTAGCTATTATCCAGCATGCGAGCTATGAGAGTGGACATAGTATTCATTCAAGAGACCCATTTTAAAACTGATCACATCCCTAAGTTTGCAAATGCATCCTTCCCCACCGTATACCATGCTACCAACAAACTGTCGAAATCTAAAGGTACCTCCATCCTCATTGCCAAAAACACACCTCTTCAGATAGAAGACACCATGCTAGACGAACAAGGTAGATTTGCCTTCATTAGAAGCACCATTCAAAATACTCCTGTTATTTTGGCAAATATCTACGCTCCCAATACCTCCCAAGTTCCCTTCTTCAGGTCTATTTTACGTTTGCTATCCTCGTTCCAAAAAGGCATGCTTATAGTCGGGGGCGACTTCAATGTCCCTTTGGAGCCCTTATTGGATTCCTCCTCAGGGACTTCATATCTACCATACAAAACCCTGAAACAAATAAGACTATATTTGCAGGAACTCCTTTTCCATGACACTTGGCGCACCCTTTACCCCTCCGACAAGGACTTCACCTATTTCTCACTCGCACACAATAGATACTCCCGTTTATACTATTTCTTCATCACCCAACAAGACCTAAATTACCTGACTGCAGCAGCGATAGAACCTATGACTTTTCGGACCACCATCCCATCACCCTGACCGTCTCGCTTCCGGACAGTAATACCCATACCAAGATTTGGCGACTAGACGCATCCATTTTGACAGACAAAATTAGGATGGAGGAAGTCCGTAATCACATAAGGAACTAGTTCAGAGAAAATGACATCCCAGAGACCACGCACCTAACCCAATGTGAGGCACACAAATGTGTCCTCAGAGGGAAATTACTAGCCATAGCCTCCAAGATCAGGAGAGAGAAACAAGCACACATCAAGGAAATCATTGCAAAACTCAAGAGACTATAGACAACACATAAATGCACACTGGCCCAACACGCATTTTAGGAGTTGTTGGACACCCGCAATATCTTACGTGAAGAACTAGGACACAGGCTTAAAAGGAGACATATTCTCACACGAAAACTCTTTTACGAGTTCGGCAATAAAAGCAGTCACCTTTTAGCCCAAGCCCTTAAGACCGAAAAAACAAAGGCGACGGTACATCATTTACATACCGCATCTGGCCAAAAACTCAGTAGAAACTCAGACATTGCGAGGGAGTTTGAAAACTTCTATTTAGCGCTCTACAATCTAGAATCCCAAGACCATGCAAATTCTCCCTCCTCTCTTAGACTATGAGCGATCCAAGAATTCCTCTCAGAAAATTGCCCCACGTCGACTCCCCAGGAAACAGCCCACAAATTAGACCAACCAATAGTGGAGGAAGAGTGGAAAGTAGCAATCAAACAGCTGAAACCCAACAAAAGCCCAGGCCCAGATGGTCGGACGGCGGTGTATTACAAATCCTTCTCAGATCTCTTAGTCTCCCCCTTTCTTAAAGCCTTTAACTCCCTATCTCATAAAAACCCTCTTACGCCCCGAATGTTGGAGGCTCATATCATAGTTATCCCCATGTTGGGAAAGGACCCTTCTCAACCCATAGAAAATAGACACAAAATCAGCGCTGCCATACAGTATAGATATAAGAAAAGACGATTGCAGCTTTGCATCAAGGGAATCACCAACCCACAATCAAACATATGAAAAAAATAGGATGCAGTGCAAATTTATAATAGTAAAACATACAAAGTCCATTTGGCATGTAAATAAAATATATAAGAAAGTTCAAAACAAATGCTGTTTCCAGAGAGTAGTTGAGGAAAGAAGACAGTCCTCTGTGTGCATGCATCACATTGTAAAAGGTGCTCTCCCTCCACCAGCTGGCACACTCCCTCACCTTAATGTTTGACCCCAGTTCCACTAGAGGGTCAGGCACGCATACCCACAAGGGGTTAAACAGGACTGGAGGTCCTATGGTGATGGAGACTGGGTAACCATAGGTGAGACCAGATAGGGCGTTCTCATCCACATCAATGCTGAGAGTGCATAGCCAAAAAGAGAGGAGGAAATCTAAGTGCACACCGTTTCAACTAAGAAAGTATTGTTTATTCAAATGCACTTACATACAAACACTGCACTTGAACGATGTAGCTGCTCTGACCGTAGAGTAGATCAGCCAGCAGCATGTGTGGAGGACAGTAGGTGACGTCAGACAGGCCCTCCTCCCGCACGCATTGCGGCAGTCACATGCCTTCTTCAGCGCTGCGGGGCCTGACACGTCACCAGTAGTCTTTTTTATTTCAATGTTTTTATTGAAATTTATCTTACATGACAAAGTAACTTATGCAACAGAATTTTCTATTTCCATACCAACAGTTCTCATAGTAAGTGTACAAATTTATACCGATAGTGAAAACAAAAAAAGGAATATAAACAGTTATGACAATGTCTAAGGCTTGGTAAGGATCAAGAAAATCATAGGAGTGTGTCCTATTGAGGACCGGTTGAGCTAGTAAAACAATCAACATAAAACAAGGCATTAGAGATTGTATTCAGTATCATTGAGCCCTGACGTTCCTTCAGGGGGTCAGAAGGAGGTCATTAATAGACAGGAACCAAAAATAACCTTATTATTAGAGTTGCGTGAACACCTGGACGTTCGGGTTCGGAGGGTCCGAACGAACTTTGGAAAAAAGTCCGGGTTCGGCACCGAACGTTGCCCGAACGTTATCCCGGACCCCATTGAAGTCAATGGGGACCCGAACTTTTAGGCACAAAAATGGCTGTAACAAAGTCCTTGGCAAGTGCTAGAGGGCTGCAAAAGGAAATAAAATGGGGGTAAGAGTAGGGCAAGTGCCCTACAAAAAAATGGGGATAGGGAAAATAAATTAAAATCAAATAAAAAAAATGGGAAGGGGGGGTGGATGTGAAGTAGGAGCCTAGAGGTTGACTAGGCCGTGACCAATGCAGTGTAGGTGGAAGTGGCGGTGGTCGAGGAGGAGGAGGAGGTAGCCAGCACTGCATTTTTTTTTGTTTGTTTATAATTGGGGTAGCT
>BLSH010147008.1:313080-323549 GCA_018402905.1 Glandirana rugosa
TAGACGCCAGAGGACTTCTAAAAAAGACTACTTCTGACGATAGAGGCATGCTGCTGTCCAGGCCCCTGGACAGGAACAAAACCAGTCACTGGGCTCTAGTGGGTTTTAGCCACTGGCCGCCCGCACTATGAGGCGGGCCCCCGCTAAGGGTAGCTTGCATAGTGACGGCCGGACTGGGCAAAGTTTTTGGATTTTAGATATCCTCTATACCACCAGCCAGCTTCTTGATAGCAGTCTTCATCAGAAAAAATCTTCAGGAGACCGCAGATCCCATAGGGAACCAGGTCTACTCCTTGCACTAGGCAATTTAAAACTGACGTGCTATGCAGAGCAGGGGGATTATATGCTAAGGTGAGGACGGCCCCCTAGGAGGGGCCAACCTATGCTTTTGGTTTATTTTTGCCTAGTCTACTCCTAGTAATATGAGCATAACCCCACGTGTCATAAGAAGGCTGCGTCTGTCAGTGAACGTAAGAGTAAAAGTAGTTTCCCGGATATTAGAAGTTATAGCATCATCATACTCCATACTTTTATGGCACAGAGGTAAAGTGGCAGATTATAAAGATTTGAATAGTAATTGAGAAACTCAGCAAAGATCCCAAATTGTTATAGATTTTTGTGTTGGAAGTTGCGGTAATAAATTGTATGGATTGTCTCAGGGGCAGTGGGTGTATGGTATGGGCTAGATAGCAACTGCATTTGTTTGCCAGTCAGTAATAAGACCTATATCCCTAGCTATGAGAGATTGTGTTTCAAGCAGGCATAGAAGATCACATTGAGCGTTAGAGAGGTTCAGCAATGTAATTGGGTTAAGGACAGTGACGGCCCATCCTTACAGGGTGCAGGGGCACTGCCCCCTAATCCATGCACCCGGCCCCTAATCGACATACATGCAGGGTGCTGGGCGCATGGATTCCAATTTTTTTTTGTTTTTTTTTTAAGCACATGATTAGAGCCTGAGGCTCTTATTGGCTTCAAAAAGGATGAGCTTGGGGCGCAGAGCACTGTGCCCTGAGCCCACCTAGTTATGTGACAATAGCGAATTAATATTTGCTGTTGTCTTCCTGATTCTCTTCCAGCCAATTAGGAAGTGGGTCCTGAGACCTGTCACCCGATTGGACAAGAGGAGAAGCTATACTATTGTCCGCCCAGGAAGAGGAGGAGGGAGACGTACAGTGAAAGCTGCCCTGATGCCAAGGAGGAGGAGTTGCAGGGGAAGCCACCTGGAGGAAATGCTGCCCTTGACCTAGATGGGGTAAGTGTGGTGCAGGTGACTGACAGTAGGGGGTGCGGGTGATCTGACTGAATGACCGGGGGGTGGCTGTGGGTGAATTGTTTGCCACCACCTCCCCAAAAAAAATATGCCGCCACTGGTTAAGAACCCATTTATGGGTAGATTATGGGTAGATTCAAGGGGAGATATTAAAGTGGCAAATAAATGGCACAAACAAATGGCAACCACCCCAACCTTTAATTAGCCTTTACAGCAAGGAGCACATGGAAGGGCGACGCATGTCAAACAACAACAAAGAAAAATTCTCAGCTCACTTGCCAACCAGTCTGCAATAAACCAAATTGCCCTGTCCAACAGTTCACGTTATAACCAGGGGTTTAGTTTGCACACATTTGCAATTATATGTGTAAGCTGCAGAGCGACTTCATGGCACCCTAGTGTACTGCAGTCCTAACGCTATAAGTTTTTATTTGGCGGAGGTAAATTTTAGTCAACACTCCATTGGACCTTTGTATTACTTTCAACAATTTTTTTCTCTGTAGATTCTTTTATCATTTTAATATGCACATTCATTTGAAGAGTGAATTATGTTAGCACTGATTTAATTATATGTGTTCAGCACTGTATTTTATGTATTTGATATTCACTTTGTGAGCTGTTTATATTACATACAGCAGCTGCGTCACTTTCACATTTTTGGGGGCCTTCATTGATTATATTATTTTTTGTTCATATTGTGGAAGGGTACATTGAATTGTTTCTATAAATCAATTGCTGTTGACTCAAGCCAAGTAAAGTTTATGTTGTTTGTTTGTCTTTGTGATTGGGATCCATTACAACAGCTGAAAAACTCTAAATGGACGGGGGGGGCGTGGCCTGAAGAGAGTGCAAACGGACGTGCAGCCAAGGAGCTCCGCTTCAAAGAACACTAATCCGATGGAATCCTCTTACACAAAATTCGGGTGAGAACTAACAAACCCTTAAGCTATCTCCCCTCACCTCCAGCTGCACCCTGTGCGTGAAATCAAGCGGCGCGGACACTCGCTCGCATCTAATCGAGCCCGAGGCTTCACGCGGCCTACCTGAACTAGGCCATCCATCCCTTCTAGCCCAATTACTGTCAAGATCTAACCCTATCCCTGCTTCCCTGTGTCACCGTCAGTGCCTGGCTGCTCCTAACGCATTATTTCGCCTTGCTGACAAATCTAGCCCGGGGATTGATCTGCGGCCTACAAGGCCTCTAGTGGCCGGCTACATAAAACATACAGGCCTCCCCAGAGAAATCCTGAATACATATACGGACATCAATATTGGGCCACTAAGGATCTCTCAGGAGGGTGTGTTTATTTGTTTCTCCTGTCTGAGGAATTGTAACCTAGCTGGAGGCCTACAGACGAACGGTGGCCATCTTGGTACACCCAACCCATTCCCATACCATTCCTACTCAGCAGAGCGGTGTACCTAGTGCACCCCAAACCAACTTCATTTCCACAACAAAGTCAGTTCAACAGAGGTGTTCACTGAATGTCATGTTCATCTAACTGTTGAGCCCAGTTCAGCAGCCTGGTAGTGTGGCACCACAACAGGCCCCAGGGCATAATTTTTACAACAGAGGTACCCAAAAGTTTGTAGCCATACAAGAATGTCCCGCAGAAGAAGAGAGGATCAGCTTCAGAAAATGCCTGGGTTTTTCCCATGGTTGACGAAAGAGGCACAACAAGATAACAATGTCAGCCAAACTTCGTCAATTAAAGAAGGCCCTATAGCAGCTGCTACTTTCGTGTTCCCAGACGATAGAATGGCAGAGATACCAGCCCCAGCTACACCAGAGCTGCTAAGCCCAGCTAAATCTCACCCACGGTGGGATAGGGACATGGACAATGCAGATGAACTATGTATGGAGGTTAACACTAATGCCACACCAGTAGCTGACCAAAACCTAGACCCCATAGCATCATTTACGACTGCCGGCCAACCAATGTCGGATACCATGATGAAGGACATGCTATTGTCTCTACGTTCATCCCTACAAGCTGATAAGCTAGCATGCTTCAAACAATATACAACGGAAGTACACAAAATGGGTGAAAGGGTGGGCCAACTGGAAGAAACTATGGGCACCTGCGTGGACTCTTACAACAACTTAGGGGATGCACGCGTGACCCACTCAGAAGAGATTGATTGGCTGAAACCTAAAGTAGCCGACCTGGAGGACCGCTCCAGGCGAAATAATTTAAAACTAAGGTGGATTCCCGAGTCAGTGCAGCCCGCACAACTATCCCATTTCGTTTGGGACTTATTTCAAGCAGCTGCTCCAGCACTGACGAACACCGACTTAACAATAGACAGAATACACAGAATTCCCAAACCTTCATTTCTCCCGGAAGAGATTCCTAGAGATGTGCTTTTGAGGATGCATTATTTCCAGGCCAAGGAGACACTACTTCTCACCTTCCACAAAAAGTCACATCTCCCTGAACGTGCTACTTCCATACAAGTTCTACCGGACTTGTCCGCATATACCGCAAAAACCTAATCTCTGTTACAAAAGCTTTACGCAATCATGAAATACCCTATCAATGGAAGTATCCAGCCACCCTTAAAATCACAAGAGAAGGCTCCATGTTCCTTATAACAACGTTCCAAGAAAATAACACCAGAAAACCCTCCAAAGTCCTCACCAACACGACCAATTACCAGGCTTTCATGGGAATGGAGTAGAGTAACAAACAAAATAAATAATAGGGCCAGACACCCTAGGGGCAACCATACTTGAATTCAAACTCGCCAAGCCGCCTTCCAAGCTGCAGTCAGCAATGTCTCTATGCATACTGAGCTGACACCTTCCCCCCATTGATACGCAGTTCACCTGCATCTTGTTCTATGTTGAACTTTTTTTATACCCAGTTATGGATCACTGTGTCCTTCATATCTACTACTTGTTGGCATATGACGCTACTAAATTTCAGCACCTTTCTACCTGCAAAACGTTCTTATGAGACACTTAAGACATTCCAATGGTTGATTTACCACAACAATCTTATGCAAGAGACCCAGAGAAGACCACAGGCAGCACCAAACAACCTTCCTCACAAAGCTAAGCACACTTTACGGAACTCCCATAAAAAGGAGACTCTTTACATCAAAGCTGAACTAGACATCAATGTCACTTAAATGAATAACCATAAATGCTCAAGGCCTATACCATCCGGCAAAACGTTCCTCTCTTTGGAAAGAGGCTTCCACGATAAATGCAGATATAGTGGTCGCTGAAGAAACCCATTTTAAAACATTGGACGCTCCAAGATACCAACATAAAAGCTTTCCCTTTATTTTCTCCGCAGAGTACACAACGAAAAAACGCGGTGTATTCATAGCCATTAAAAACTCTACCTTCTTCCAACTACATTTCTCCAAGATGGACTCTAATGGACGGTATGTTAATATAGTAGGTACTATAAACGGAAGGCTTTATACGATAGTGGGAGTGTATACCCTGAACGCGGGTCATGGCTCCTTCTATTGCAGATTGTTTAAATGTATTAACCAGCATAAAAGAGGTAATCTTATAGTTTATGGTGATTTCGACCTAGTTGTCGGCCCTGTTCTAGATGCCACAACAGCCAGAAAAACCAGAACATATTCCCTTGCCAACCTTTTGTTCAGAGAGGAATTGTATGATGCTTGGAGATCTTTAAATGCTTCAGAAAGAGACTACACGTATCATTCTCCTAGATTTAATTCCTGCTATAGAATTGACCTAATCCTTGTGGATAAAATGGTTGTTGCAGCGGATATCACGTGGTCTGGCCACGCAGCAGTATCTATCATGATTTTGGAGGGGCACTCCCCCTGCTCCACCTTCATTTGTACCGCTAACCTCCTTAATGATCCCACCACTAGTGAGGCCATTACAAACCATATAGAACATTACTTTGCCAATAATGAATCACCCAATGGGGATATATTCAATTTGTGGAACGCCCATAAGGCTTATGTAAGAGGGGTCATGATACAATTGGGAGCACAAATTAAAAAATGGAGATCTGCCAGGACGCAAAAAGTTCTGTCAGATCTCCGCGACCTAGAGAGACTAAATAAAGACAACCCCAATAATCCTAATGCCACTAAAATAGCTGAGCTATGTATGGAACTCCGAACCATGCTGCAGGAGAACCCCACCTCCCTCCTTAATCGCCTCAAATTAAAGTACTATTCCTCTCACAGGACAGGTAAATTTCTAGCATCCAGACTTAAAAATCAGAGAACGAAATCTAGAATACCGTTCTTATTTCACCCAACTACTAAACAAAAGTTGACCAATCCTAAGCAAATTTTGGATGCATTTGCGGACTACTATGGGTCTTTATATAATATTAAAGACGACACCTCCACACCCCAACCCACAACCAAAGCAATAACTACCTTTTTAGAAAAACTAAACCTCCCCTCTGTTACCCCTTTAGAGCTAGAATCTCTAAATCGTCCCTTTACCAATTCGGAAATCACAAAAGTTTTAAAATCAATGCCAACCGGTAAATCCCCAGGGCCTGATGGATTTACGTGTGGATACTACCAAACATTTCAAAATAAACTGACCCCTTATCTAAATGATGTTTTCACAGCCGCAGCACACAAAGTGACTTTCCCCCTGAAATGCTAAAAGCGCATATCGTCACCCTCCCTAAACCTGGGAAAAGTCATGACATACCTTCCAACTTCCGTCCTATCTCACTACTCAATGTAGATGTTAAACTATATGCCAAACTTCTTTTGTACAGAATGAAATAAGTAATTCCCAAACTCATAAAACCTGACCAAATGGGGTTTGTGCAAGGCCGACAAACATCTGATGTGACCAGAAGGGTAATAGATGTTGTGTACTCGGCCAAGCGGAGTCGGACGCCTTCTCTGCTCCTTTCTATAGATGAAGAGAAGGCATTCGATAGGGCCATTGGAGCTACATGTCTCAAACTCTAAGCAAATTCGGGCTGCAAGGAATGATCTTTTCTGCAACAATGGCCCTATACTCATCCCCTTCAGCACAGGTGTATACAGAGAGCTTATTATCTAAGCCCTTTGCCATTTCAAACAGTACAAGACAAGGATGCCCACTATCTCCTACAATTTTCAATCTCATGATTGAACCCCTAGCAGAAAGAATCTGCACGGATCCACTAGTTTCAGGGTTTCTTTTGAAAGATAGACCCCACGTTATCAATTTGTTTGCGGATGATATTATTCTGATGCTGACTAACCCACTAACCTCACTCCCCAAAGCCCATACAATCCTAATAGAATTTAGTCAACTATCTTACTATAAAGTGAACCACTTAAAGTCATTGATTTTGAACCTTGGCATCCCTAAGAGGGTGAGGCAGCTGCTCCAAAAGGATCTCCCATACACCTGGGCTGAGAGAGGGATCACATATCTAGACATTACAATCACTCAGTCATGCACATCCCTGGAAGAAGCTAACTATAAACCCCTACTGACCAAATTGTATAAACAACTTAAGAATTTAGTGAAGATGGAACTCTCCTGGGTAAGAAGGCTCGCAGCTTTCAAGATGATGATTCTCCCTCAAATACTTTAATTATTTAGAACATTACATACCCCCTTAAAACAGGTCCATCTAAAGGTGCTGAACTCGATGCTAAGACAATTTATATGGCAGGGCAAAAGAACACGTTGCTCTCACACATACTTGATCAAGCACAGAAAAACAGGAGGCATGGGAATGGCTGATCTCAAGGATTACCACACGGTGGTCCATGCAGACCACTTGACGTGAACACTGGTTCAGTCACTCAGTCGAACCATTATGGACCGGTATAGAAAAGGCTTTAAATAAAACATCCGACCTGAGTTCCTTACTCTATGCCGACGTGTGGAAACCCTTAGATCTTAAAAATCTGCCACCCACAACAAAAGCCTCTATAACAGCATGGAAATCAATCACGTAATCCACTCATTGACTTTCTAAACCCCTCATGATAGATATCCCCCTCACCACTTTAAAGCACATTATCCAAGACCTATGCATGAAGGGATGGGATATTAAAGGAGTGAAATGGATCAAAGATTTCTATGATCAAGGGAAGCTCCTAACCCCCAATGAGATTAAGAACAAATTCACTCTCCCCCCATCTATGCACTTTAACCTAAATCGTATATATAGATTCTTAACCGTATCCCCTCCTCCAAAACTAACAATTCATTCACAAATATGGCATTACTACATACTTCCACCAAAAACAACTAGAGGTACTTCACTAATCTACAATTTGTTGCAAGATAAATCCACATTTCATAAAACATCAACTATGCAGAAATGGGAAACAGACTTAAATATGTCCTTCTCAGACACACAATGGTCCCTAGCTGTTAAATATACCTATAAAATAACACACTGCATCAGCCATTGGGAGCTAGCCTTAAAGATAATGCATAGGTGGTATCTCACCCCTTATAGACTAGCAAAGATTTTTGGATCCGGCTCTCTGGTATGCTGGCGTCAGTGTGGGGCCACTGGCACCATCCAACACATTTTTTGGACTTGTAATAACATACTCAGTTACTGGAGAAAGATTTTTCAACTTATCTCAGAGGTTACAGGGGTTCTCGTTGCCACAGACCCAGCCTTGGCACTGCTAAACCTGGATATTGACCAAATCCCCTCCCCCTTTCGAGGAATAGTTGCTAATATATTATTAGCACCAAGCTGGTACTCACCAGATACTGGAAACAAGACTTAGCCCCTAACCTCTCAGAAGCTATGAATATGGTTCAGCAACACTATTTGTATGAAAGCTCCTTGATCTCTAACACAACCTCCTCTCAAGCCTTTGAGCATACGTGGAGCCCTTGGGTCTCCTGGTATTCCACCAAGACCCAGGGTCCCACCTCCCAACCCCCTTAGGTCTCTCCAAGTTTCCCACCTCCCTGTTCTGATTCTTACACAACTGATGATGTTAACCCACTTACGTGTTGTGTCTCACTTGCTATACAATACCCACCTGTATTACAGACTATATTGTATAAACTCACTGTCTGCTAGTAGAATGTATTATGTAATCGTTGTTGCTATTAACCTGTTGTTTCCATATCTCATGTCACAAGTCACTCTACTACGACGTTGGCGGCTGCGTCCGCATATATGAATAACTGTATCCTTTTAAAAACCAACTAAAATCATTAAAAAAAAAAAAAACCTCTAAACGGATCTTACGGGTTAAAGATGTTTTACCTGCCAAAGCATTTGTACTGTCCATTCAGTCCTGAGATTTTTCACAGCTCTGCCACACAGCATATCCTTGCCTGGCAGAGCAAGAGACCCGATTTTTCTCGGCTACAATACAGTAACACTTACAAGTAGACATGTGCAGTTCGTTTCATTCCGAATAAATATTTGGACAAATTTTTCATTATTCGTAGATTCGGATATATCTGAATACCCGAATTACAGTATAAAACAATGTTTAGCGAATGCTCCGAATAACTAATCTAATTTAGTCTGAATTTACGAAATTCATATTGAAACTTGAATCAAATTTTACATCCAACTCCAGTCTAATTCTAACTGTACATATATTGCTGAAATCAAAGACCTTGTGTGATATTAGAGTACCATTTTGAAATAATGCTGTTTTTATTAAGCCAAAGCCTAGAGTCATTGTAATCATGTGATGAAGATTTTACTTTTGTTTGTTCACTTGTTTTGAATCGAAAAAAAATTGTAAATTCGAAGAAAATTTGAAAAAGACATAAAACGAGTTCTGAATATGAATTCTGAATACGAATCCAGTTTACGAATTCAACCTAATTTAACAAAACGAAATAACTATATTAACGAATCTAAACTAAATGAAACAAAACACATTTTTTCATCATGCAGATGTCTACTTACAAGCCTTTATCCTCCCCAAATGCACTGCACCACAATTGATTGACTTCTTGTGCTGCTTTACCCCCTCTTTACACTCGGAGCAAGCAATGTATTCTATCAATCAGTGGTGGCTGGTGCTCAAATTTTTTGGGGGGACGGCAAACAAACTTGCCCCCCCATGCGCACTACCCCCCAGGCACGCGCTCACACTAACCCCCCCAGGGCTCGATCAAACAATCAGGAAGGCAGCGATCCATGGCCTTACCTTATGCAGGGAGGTGTGGGGAGGAGGTTGAATGGAAGAGCCGAGCCGGGCCATTGCCTCTCCTCCCGGCCGAACATGAAGTGGGTCCTGAGACCGGATTGGCCAGAAGTCCTAACACTCCTGGCCAATCCGGTCTCAGGGCCCGCTTCCTGATTTGCCGGGAGGAGAAGCAGGAAGACATTAGTGAATATTAATTTGCTAATGTTACACAAGTGGGTGGGCTCGGGCGCAGACCTCTGCACTCCCAGCCCACCCCTTTTGAAGTCAGTTAGACCCTCTGGCTCTAAACACGTGCGTCTAAAAAAAAAACCCCATTGGAATCCATGCATCCGGTGCCCTGCATGGAGATTAGGGTCCGGGGGCATGGATTAGGGGGGTGGCTGCCACTGCTATCAATGAATACAATGCTTCCTCTGATTGGCAAGGGTTGTGACATCATCAGACTGCCTCTCTGACTTATCCAATCAGAGGAAGCGTTGCATTCAATGATAGAATATATTGCTTCCTCTGAGCGGCTGAGCAACACTGCGGTAGACTCTTCTGTGTTCTAGGTATGAGACAGCAAGTCTTGGCTTGCGCCTGGAACACAGTGCAAATATGCTGTATGTAGCCACAGCTACATAAAGTTTATACCGCACATCTAGCGGCCTCGCAGGTTAGGGTCATAGTTTGTTTAGACCAGCTTGACTTAAACAAACTATGTAAAGTTTGTGGAAAGATGGAGTTTTTCTTTACCTCTCCATCACCCGTTATTCCTGTTTTAATCATCCTCGCCACCTCTTGCAAACAATTACCCTCAAACACCCTTCGTGTATTCCTTTTTCCCCATTTAATCCATTTACATTTTCCTCTTCTTCTGCGTCTTCTGTTACCTTTATACTCTCTCTTGATTTAACTTTTGTTTATCATTTGCTGCTGTTTTATTTATCTCTGATATACTAAGAACAATTAAGAAAAATTCAAAATAAAATATTATAATAATTTATGAAGTAGAGAACTAGTTAATTAATACTTATTTTTGTTATCCATCAAACATGTTTGCGAATTCAGTTCAGGTTTAAATAAGATAATGAAACATTTT
>BLSH010147008.1:346877-357477 GCA_018402905.1 Glandirana rugosa
CGTCAGTCCTCATACAGTATTTGTCGAAACACATACGTCAGGGGAACTTCGTCTTGAGATGAGCGTCCGCGTTTAAGGATACTGTCGGTAGTCCATACTTTGTTTATTCCCACTAATCACAACTCGCTTGGGCCTGACATTGCAAGCCCAGGCATGGCTTGAAAGCCCACAGGCACCGTGCCTGGGCCTGGGCCTGTAAAGTTTTTAGCAAGCCCAAGCCAGGCCCCAAGACGATAAAATGAGGTGCACAACTCTTCGACGTCCCGTCGGTTAGTTGTTCGCAAAGTGACCAAACGGGAATCTTCGGTCCGAACCCGAACGATTTTTGAAATGTCCGGGTCCGGGTCCGTGCCACGGACACCCGAAAGTTCGGTACGGACCCGAACGTTACAGTCCGGGTTCGCTCAACACTAATCACCCTTATTTGTTTCATACCTGATGGCTGTCATAGGAATTTGCGCCTGCGAGTAGAGTTCTGCTTCAAGGGGACTGCATACACAAAGCTGTTTATGACATACTCCTGACTGCTGCACTATTTATGGTGTATTGTACAACAGATGCTGGCTACTCAGTGGTCACTGTTAATGATGTTCTTCAAGTTGGGCTGTGTGCAGAAAAGCACATGTAATGGTAGAGTTTTATATTTTATAAACCAATGTACTGAGGTTTGTATGTGTCTACTAGGCCAGTGGTTCTCAACCTCAGTCCTCAAATACCCCCAACAGGCCATGTTTTGGGAATTTCTCTTAGATAAAATAGCAGTCCAAAATACCAAGCCATTGACTCTGATTTAAAGCACCTGTGCAAGATAAAGGAAAACTTGCAAACATGGACTGTTGGGGGTACTTGAGGACTGAGGCTGAGAACCACTGTGCTAGACTCCTGCTTATTGTGCAGTAAAGCATTTTTTTGGGGTACAAGGACTGTAGCACATGTTACCATGTAAATAATGGGTAGGGTGAACATTCAAGCCCATCTCATGGTTAGCACAAATTTGCCACACCCACAATTTGTCACAGCAAAGCAGGCACGCTGCCTAATTATTGTCCCCTGGGTACCCAAGGCTGAACCCCCCCCAGGAAAAAAAAATGATCTACGGCCCTGTAACCAACTAAGACCACTTTAATCTGGACTCTATTATAACCTTCATCAGTATGATGGTATTATCGCTATTATCATCTTGACCATGAACATTGCTACTTTTAAGATCCATTTATTATTATTACCAGTATTGTAATCAGCATTATCATCATTGGGTCTATTATTAGTTTTAGCACCAGAATTAATACTATTATTTTATTATTTTTTTTTACAATACCAGTAATGTATTATATTATTACCATTATGATTTAATATTATTTACTAGTATGAATAGATTTTTATTTGTATTTATTTCATTTTTTTAATTGTCTTACTTTTTTAATTTTTTTTTTTTATCATCAGGAACAATATTTTAAATGTATTATTTAGATTTTATCATAATCACCTTAGCAGACATAAAGATAACAGTTTGCATGAGCGCTCCATGATTGTCCCTTTCATCACTTTCCTCACCATTTTCATTCACTCATCATCCATCATTCTAACTCTAGAATACCCCTAGCTCTGCCATACATTACAACCCAACCACCACATCTGTATGTCCTCTACCCTACACCCCCTGTCATTTTAACATTTTTCACACCAACATCGTTTCCCCTACATGCTGGTTCTCTGTCTATTGATAGGTCAATTATAGCTCTATTCAGGGCTGTCTTTAGCACAGGGCAAAGGGGGCAGCTACCCTGGGCCCAGTAAATGTTCTGGAGCCCAAGGCAGCTTCCCCCTTGAGCCTGTACTGCCCGCAAATAGTTGATAAGTGGATTAAGAAGGGCACAAGTAAATGTTTGCCCAGAGTCAAATTAATATTAAAGATGGCCCTGGCTCTATTGCTTCCACACACCCTCTCCCCCTGGCATTCTCTCTCTTCTTCTTGCTTCCATTTTTCTCTCATGTTCCCCTTCATTTCTCTCCCCTTCTTTTTTCCTCCTTGTTTTCCCTCTTCAACCCCCCCCCCCCACACTCAACATTCCCCTCCACTGTCCTCTCACTTATACCCCCCACACCCATCCCCCCTGGCCACAGTCCCCTTTTTTCCCTACCACCTCTGCCTATTGCCCCTTCTCCTTTTCTCCTTCCCCTCTCAACCATCCCCTCTTTTCTTACCCCAACCCACACCCCACACCCCTACCTTGAATTAACTCTCATTCTCCAGTTCCCATACCCTTCAACCCTCCCCCTCCTTCCTTCACTCCCTCTTATTTCCGTTGTCTACATTTTTGCCTTTACCTCGTTTTTTTTCCTTCTCCTTGTTTTTAACCATGTTTCTATCACCCACAGCAATAATAGGGCTTAGGCTGCTTTTCACCTTCAGTTCCAACCACACCCACCACCACAGGTAAGTTCCATATTCAGGTTCATTTTTCTAGAAGTAAATATAAGACCCTATAATGTCTACCTATATGCTCCTTTACTTTATCATATTTGTTACCAGTGCTGATTTGTTATCAGTTATTTCCACTTGATATGATTTTTATTTTTATTGTTTTCACATGTACAGCTACACAAATGATCCTTCTAATCAGGTACTATTTAGGGAAAGTAAATTTAGTAATATAGGCTCTGCCAGTGGCATCAGGAGGGGGGTTGGCTGAGGGGGGCTGGAGCCCTGAGTGGGTCCCTGAAAAGCCCCGGGTCTCAGAATTCTCTACAGAATTCTTAGCCCCGAGCCGTTTGAGCACCCAGCGTGGCCGAGTGATGTAGGCAAAGTCGCCTCTTGGACCCTGCTCCTATGATGGGAATATTACTGGTCCAATGCCAGGACCACATGACATGTGACAGCCATCATAAGCGCTGCTCAGTCCAGAAGGCGGAAATTATCCTTTGGCCACATTGCAAGATCCGCGCTCGCTCTGTGTAAAGGGGTGGGTGGGGGCGATTCTCCTATCCTGGCTGCCTGGTGTGGTGCCGCTGCAGGAGTCTGTGTCACTGACAGACTGTCGCAGTCACCTGAAGACTGGCGTGGAAGAGTCAGGTAGGTCAGTGTATGTGTCAGGTAAGTAGCTCAGTGTATGAGGTAGGTAGGTCAGTGTGTGTGTAGGGTAGGTAAGTCAGTGTATGTGTCAGGTAAGTCAGCGCATGAGGTAGGTAGGTAGGTTAGTGTATGAGGTAGGTAGGTCAGTATATGTGTCAGGTAGGTAAGTCAGTGTATGTGTCAGGTAGGTCAGTGTATGAGGTAGGTAGGTAGGTCAGTGTATATGTCAGGTAGGTCAGTGTATGAGGGAGGTAGGTAGGTCAGTGTATGTGTCAGATAGGTAGGTCAGTGTATGAGGTAGGGAGGGTCAGTGTATGTGTCAGGTAGGTAGGTCAGTGTATGTGTCAGGTAGGTAGTTAGGTTAGTGTAGGGGTCTGGTAGGGGTCAGCGTAGGGGGCAAGTAGGTCAGTTTAGTGGCCAACATTGATGGGCATGCCAATCCCCCCAACTTAAACCCACCCCCCCCCCCCACAGCTGGAGCCCCGGGTATTTTTTCTACCTAGCAACACCCCTGGGCTCTGCTGTACCCAGTGGAGCTTGTGGATTGCTTTTGATCCACTCTGAGTTTAGCAGATGCAGGCTTGCTTGTCTTCCATGTCTTTCCAGAAGTCTATAGAACAGTGAAGTGGATATAGAAGGTAGAGTCTGAACTGGCCCTGTATACAACCTCAGCCAATCCCTGGAAAGAGACCAGCATGGGACTAAGAGAGGTATATAGGGGTTGGAGCAGAGAGTAGTAAAGTAATTTGCCTGGGGGGCAATAAAGGGGTTAACTGTGTTCCCTAGGTGTGTTCTAACTGTATGGGGGCAGGGCTGGCAGGGGCATGACAGACCTAACTGATACCTAACTGATCCTGATGACAGGGATCAGTAGATCTCTGTCATGCTGCCTGACAGAACGGGGAACTGCCGTGTTTACCTCGGCGGTTTCCCATCCTTACTCTGTAACAGCAAGCCAGCTGATCAGCAGGAGAGAGACACGGGGCAGGAGTACTATTGGAGATGCACAGTTACAGTCCTAGCTGCGTATGTGCGGCTGTCTGAAGCTACCTTCCAATACTTAGGACAGTGCGACACTACTAGATGCAGCTAAAAGATGACCCACTGCAGCACATTCAGTTTATTTGGTCATTGTGTTAAGCACCAGCATTGTATGGAAACCTTGGGTTTTTCCAAGGTTTTTCCTCCATTAATATACAATCATATATACTAAATCTGCCTAGGAGTCTCTCCAAGCACAGTCTACAGTCTAGAACCTTTCTTGTATGTATGCCCCCACATCTGCGGCATTGGAGGGAGGGTTCACCTGTGTCGGGCCCCTTATCCACTGTTCCTCCTGCTGAACATCAGTTTAACTGCAATTGAATATGATTTACCTACTGCCCTACGATCTCCTGAGGAAGCGTTAATCAACGCGAAACATGTAGAGACAAGAATCTAATTGCAGCAATATATGGTTGGGCATCGTCTGGAGCCCCCCTCCCTCTGGTCCCCTCCACAGTTCTCCCCCATGGCTCTCTCGCCCTCGCTTATTATGGTGGTTTTTCTTATGTAAATATTATCCGTGTTAGTTGGTTTAGCAATTCCTTACCATATATTCTTGATGCCACTTATATGATTGGGGGTTTCAGTGGGGTGGGGGTTTGATGGATGGAGGTCCCAGCGAGGCCCACTATTGTTGTGCAATTTTATTTTGGGTAGCACAGACTATAAACTACTTTTTATATGGTATGATTTTTTATATATAATTGTTCGAATAAAATGTATATTTTTTATATAATTTTGGATTGATCCTTGAGTACAGTGCCCTTAAAATGCCAATATTTTAGCCCAAACTCCATAAGTATTCTCATAGCAAACCCGGGATGTGGCTCAGAATTCTTTATCTCTGTCCACGATAGTCACACCGTGTGGACATAGTTTGTCTGATTACTTACTCTGTAACAGGCGATCGCGGGTCGCTGATGGACATTGAGTCTGCCCGACCCGCGGGCACGCTCATGGAGCATGCGCAGGTCGGCAATCAACAGCAATCTGCGCAGCGGAGCCAACTTGCCACCGTCTTTCTACACGAGGTGGTCAGCAAGTGGTTAAATAACTTACTTGGGGAAAGCTTTTAAAGCTGCATATGCTGTTGCAGAACAGAACAATGTAGTCCCTGAAAAGTGACATTTAAAAAAAGGAAAAACTGGCATGGGGTTCTCCTTAACATTCTAATCAGACCTTTATCCAGGCATGCAGCCTGAGTGGCCAGGTAAGTGAGAGCAGCTAGAATGAGACCCCCCCCCCCTTACTGAACTAGACCAGGTCAAGTGCCTTTCGACATTCACCCCTTCCCAGGGGAATGAGTGCAGAACTACATTAGTATCCCTTGTTACACCCCACACCCCTACCTTGAATTAACTCTCATTCTCAAAGATTAGACAGAGATCTGACAATCCACTAAATATTCTAATGTTCATATTTTAGTGCTGGAAACCAACTGTAAAGTTTTGACCAGGTGGTACCTCATCCCAGCCAGCATTGCCAAAATACTCCCTTCATACTCCCCGGATAGCTTTAGGGGCTGTGTGGGCAGTGTCTCACACGCACACATATGGTGGACTTGTATCCTGAATACTATCTGTTCTCTTTAACCATTTCAGCCCCGGAAGGATTTGCCCCCTTCCTGACCAGAGCACTTTTTGCGATTCAGTACTGCCTCGCTTTAACTGACAATTGCGCAACGTTGTACCCAAACAAAATTTGCGTTCTTTTTTCCCCACTAATAGAGCTTTCTTTTGGTGGTATTTGATCCCCTCTGCGTCATTTCTGATCGCCGCTATAAACAAAAAAAAAGAGCGACAATTTTGCAAAAAAAAAAAAACAATATTTCTTACTTTTTGCTATAATACATATCCAAAAAAATATACATAAAAAACTTTTTTATTCATTAGTTTTGACCGATTTAAATTCTTCCTCATATTTTTGGTTAAAAAAAGTGCCGCGTTTAAAAACCATGAGAATTAATTTCTGGCGTTTTTACATTTTTTTTACTACGGCGATTTTATCAGGACTGCGACATTGCGGCGGACATGTCGGACATTTTTGACACTTTTTTGGGACCAATGACATTTATACAGCGATCAGAAATTTAAATATTCACTGATTACTGTGTAAATGTCATTGGCAGTGAAGGGGTTAACCTGCAGGGGGAGATCTAAGGGGTAACGGTGTTCCCTAGGTGTGCTCTAACTGTGAGGGGGCTGGGCTGTCAGGGGCACCAGAGGGCTAAATGATCCCAGTGACAGGAATCAGTAGATCTCTTACATGCCGCCTGACAGATCGGGGAACTGCTGTGTTTACATCGGTGGTTCCCCATTTTTGTTCTCAGGCAATCGTGGGTAGCCAGTGGAGATCGAGTACGCCCGAGCCATGGCCACACTGCTGCAGGGTGCAGCGGGCATGAGAGGCGTGCTCCCGCCTGCTACATTGCATGCGCGAACCTCCATTTATAGACGACGATTCGCAGGACAGAGCCACTCTGCAGCAGAAAATATACACAATGCCTCTGGGAAGCGGTTAAAAACCAATAGGATAGAAATATTACAACCATTTTCCAAAATTCAAATAGTATCTAAATTTTAATTTGAATAGAATAGAAAAGAATAAAGTAGACTAGAATAGAAAATAAAAAAATTGTATAGAAAAAAACAATAAAATAGAATAGACTGAATATAACCATCTTCCTATTCTAATCTATTCTTTTCTATGCTATTCAAATTCATATTGATTCTATTTGAATTTTGGGGAATGGTTATATTCTTTATTTTCTAATCTACTCTATTCTATTGTTTTTTTTTAATTCTATTATTTTTTTTATTTTTTTATTCTATTCTATTCTTTTCTATTCTATTTTATTGTACGTTCTTTTCTATTCTATTCTATAGTTTTCTATTCAAATGTATTCTATTCAAAATTCAAATTTCATAAGATGGTTATATTCTTTCTATTCTATTCTATTTTGTTTATGCCTATACTATTCTGTTATTTTCTATTCTATTCTATTCTATTCTATTCTACTCTTTTCTATCCTATTCAAATCCGAATTGATTCTATTTGAATTTTGGGAAATGGTTATATTCTTTCTATTCTATTCTATTGTTGTTTTAATTCTAGTCTTTTCCATTCTATTATAGTCTATTCTATTCTTCTATTCTTTTCTTATGTATTGAAATTCAAATGTATTCTATTTGAAATTCAAAATTTAGAAGATGGTTATATTATTTCTATGTAATTCTATTCTATTCTTCTCTATTTGTTTCTATTATATTGTAGTCTATTCTATTCTTTTTTTCTGTTATATTCTTTTCTAATCTATTCTTTTTTTTCTATCTTATTCCTTTATTTTTTATTCTATTATATTCTCTTTGGAAATTGGAAAACTATTCAAATCTGAAAACTTTTCGAATTTTAAAACTATTCAAATCTGAAAACTATTCAAAAATGATTTGAAAACGACTCAAAACCGAATTGCTATTATATTCTAGTATATTCTATTGTTTTATTTTCTGTTATATTCTTTTCTAGTCTATTTTTTTTATTCTATTTCTTTATTTTCTGTTCTATTTTATTATCTTTGGAAATTGGAACACTATTCAAATTTGAAAGCTTTTTTAATTTGAAACTATTCGAATTCGAATTCCGTCCGAATTTTTTCTTTTCGTTATTTCGAATTTGAAAACTTTTCGCATTCGAAGTTGAAATCTGTTTCAATTTGAAAACTTTTTCGAATTTGAAAACTTTTCGAATTTGAAAACCATTCGAAAGAGAAAATTGAGTACTGTCCGTGATACTTTTTTATTTCCACTAACATAAAATTTTTCAATTCTGAAAAATTGTATGTTAGCTATGTTAGTTATGTTGACCGTACTCAATTTTCTCTGTCACTATTGCACTAATACGGTTACAATCACCTCAAGAAAACCATTCAAAAACTATACAAATTAGAATTTCATCCAATTTTTTTCTTTTCCTCATTTCGGATTAGTTTTAGATTCGAAAACTTTTTAAATTCGAATTTGAAAACTTTTCGAAATTGAAAACTGTTGGAATTTGAAAACGTTTAAAATTCGAATTTGAAAACAATTCGAAAAGTATTCGAAAACAATACGAATTTGAATTTCGTCTGGATTTTTCCTTTTCGTTATTTCAGATTCGTTTAAATTCGGTACGATTGTAATTCGGAAATTCCGATACATCCGAATTTCTCAAAAACAAAAATTCGTCCAAATTTTAATTCGGAACTAAATGAACTGCACATGTCTAGAAGCCATATTCCTAATTGATATTTAAAAAAAATGCAGCTCATAAAGCTATGGATCCTTTGCCCATTATTGGATTGTATTGTTTTACCTGATTAAAGTGGGTAACATTAAATATGTGATTTAACTCGTAGAAGAAAAATATTGCTTTAGCCATTGCTTCTATGGCAAAATACACTCGTAGGGACTCTCTACCATATCTTTTTTTTGCCTTCTCTGTAATATTGTCTTTAATCAAGAGATTACACTCATTAGTAGTGAAGTTATGAAAGTAAACATTATTTCTGTTCTGATTTGATGACACGTTGTATGAAGCAATGATTACTTCGTCAGTCATCTGCCTAGTTTGTGAATGTCTCGGCAATAGTGTGTTGTCAAAAAGGTTTTCATGTCTCTGAAATTGTAGATCAAAAAGATCTAAGGCCAAACTTGTCATATAACGAAAGTATATATTAGATGTCATAATGTCACTGGAAGCCCAGGCAGGGGGAAGAATAGGTACAATGTACTCCTTCTTCGAATTGTAAGAAAATAAATAAGCAAAAGCATTGCCTGAGTAGGAACCACAAAATATAACCACATTGCAATGTACATATTTTGACACTTTGTCATTCCATGCAGAAAATGTAGCAGAATTTACGATCATTCTTATTTCAAAAGCCACACAAATCCCCTGGATTCTCAGATAATTCTTCAGAATTTTTGCCTCGTTCTCTCCAGTATCGTTATCTGATAAAAATATTCCAACCCAATTCCAACCAAAATATTTCACTAGTTTGGCGATTGCTAAATAAAGAACGTGATCATTCTGAACGGTCCTGAATACATGAGGGTAAAGCCATCTGTCAGCTAATGCGTAATCTGTGGCTCCATAGCTGATCTGTAATTGAGAAAATTTGAGAATTATATTTTAAAGCAAAAAATCGCAATTTAATTGTCAAAACGGTCCTCTATTTTAACCACTTAAGGGCCAAACCTCTTTTTGAGATTTGGTGTTTACAAGTTAAAATCAGGGGTTTTTTTTGCTATAAAATTACTTAGAACACGCAGACATTATATATATTTTTTTCAAAAATTAAAAATTTGAGAATTGATTATTTTTTAAAGGCAAAAAATCCCAAGTTAATTGTCAAAATGGTCCTCTATTTTAACCACTTAAGGACAAAGCCTCTTTTTGAGATTTGGTGTTTACAAGTTAAAATCGGTTTTTTTTTTTTTTTGCTATAAAATTACTTAGGACCAGCAAACATTGTATATATTTTTTTCAAAAATTAAAAATTTGAGAATTGATTATATTTTAAAAGCATAAAATTCCCATTTAATTGTCAAAACAGTCCTCTATTTTATCCACTTAAGGACCGAGCCTCTTTTTGAGATTCAGTGTTTACAAGTTAAAATCATTTTTTTTTTTTGCTATACAATTACTTAGAACCCCCAAACATTATATATTTTTTTCTAGAATTAAACATTTGAGAATTTATTATATTTTAACTTCTTCGCATCCGCGCTATAGCCGAATGACGGCTACAGCGCGGCTCTAAAATGCCGGGAGGACGTCAATAGACGTCCTCCCATTCGGCTCGTGCTGGGCGCGCTCCCGCGGGCGCGAGTGGCACCCGATGTCCGCCGGAGACCCGCGATCTCCTTACAGACAGGAGGAACGGGGAACCGCCGAAGTAAACACGGCGGTTCCCCGTTCTGTGAGGGGGGCATGCCAGATCTACTGATCCCTGTCACTGGGATCAGTTAGATCTGTCATGCCCCTGTCAACCCCACCCCCCCACAGTTAGAACACACCCAGGGAACATAGTTAACCCCTTCACTGCCCCCTGCAGGTTAACCCCTTCACTGCCAATGACATTTATACAGTAATCAGTGGACATTTAAATTTCTGATCGCTGTATAAATGTCATTGGTCCCAAAAAAGTGTCAAAATCCTCCGACATGTCCGCCCCGATATCGCAGTACCGATAAAAATCGCAGATCGCCGCCATTACCAGTAAAAAAAAATAAAATAATAAAAACGCCATAAATCAATGTCCATAGTTTGTAGACGCTATAACTTTTGCGCAACCCAATCAATAAACGCCGATTGCGATTTTTTTAACCAAAAATATGTAGAAGAATATATGTCGGCCAAAACTGATGAATAAATTTGTTTTTTATTTTTTATTTTTGGATATATATTATAGCAAAAAGTAAAAAAATATTGTTTTTTTTCAAA
>BLSH010147008.1:361766-380665 GCA_018402905.1 Glandirana rugosa
TATGGCATGCGTGTGGGGGTTTACGTGACTATATATCACACGACACAGCGTATTGAGTGCACACTATATATCAGTGCATTTGGGGGTGTGCGTACGGTATATAGTACACTTGATGTGGTGTCTTGAAATATATGCAGTCTAATATATATACACACACAGCGTATTGAGTGAACACTATATATCAGTGCATTCGGGGGTGTATGGTATATAGTACACTTGACATGGTGTATTAAAATATATAATGTCTAGTATATCTATATACACACAGCGTATTGAGTGTACAGGGATGAGCCGAACAACCCCCGGTTTGGTTCGCACTAGAACATGCGAACAGACAAAAAGTTCAGGCGAACATTCAAACACCGTTAAAGTCTATGGGACCCAAACATGAAAAATCAAAAGTGATCATTTTAAAGGCTTATATGCAATGTTATTGCACTAAAAAGTGTATGGTGACCCGGGTCCTGACCTAGGGGACATGTATCAATGAAAAAAAGTTTTCAAATCAATGTTTTTTCAGGAGCTGTGACTTTAATAATGCTTAAAGACCGCCCATTCTGGGAGACGAGCAGGGGTCAGGCTGCAGCAGTGGAGACAGTGGCGGTGGCTCAAAAAAGAAGGAAGAAGAAGATGAAGATTGAAGATGAAGAGAGCAAGCAAGAAGAATAAAAGAAGAAGCATAAGACCAGAAGAAAGACCGGGCCAGGAGAAGATAGAGGAAGAAAGAAGAGGAAAAGAGCTATTTTACACAATAAAGGACACAAAAACTGCCTCTTGTTTTTTTTACCACTACACTCCTTTTTTAGTGAATGGGTAGGGGTACAATGTACCCCATACCTATTCACATAGGGGGGGGGGTCAGGATCTGGGGGCCCCCGTTATTAAAGGGGGCTTCCAGATTCTGATAAGCCCCCTGCCTGCAGACCCCCACAACCACCGCCCAGGGTTGTGGAGATGTGGCCCTTCTCCCCATCAACATGGGGACAAGGTGCTTTAGGGACAACCTCAAAGCATCTTCCCCATGTTGAGGGCAAATGGCCTGGTATGGTTCAGAGGGGGGGGCTCACTGGTTTGGATTTTGGGGGGGACCCCACTCCATTTTTATTTTAATTTGGCACGGGCTTCCCCTTAAAATCCATTCCAGACCTGAAGGGCCTGGTTTGGATTTTGGTCATTTTTTTAAAAATGTTGGCGTGGGGCTCCCCTTAAATTCCATACCAGACCTAAAGGGCCTGGTTTGGATGTTGAGGGGAACCCCATGTAATTTTTTAAAAAAGTTTGCCACAGGGTTCCCCTTAAATTCCATACCAGACCTGAAAGGTCTGTTTTGGATTTTTCATCGCTGGCCGAACATGCCCTCCTAACTCAACTTTTTGGATTGGCAGTTATCAGAACTACTGTATACTGATCCACTTAGATAATATATTGTCAAACAGTTGTCAATTTCTTCTAAAATGCAGTAATTAGTACATTTATTTGAAAAAAGACTTCAGGAACTAAAAAAATCTCAATCATGTTCTACAAATGCAATCTTAGTGGAGTTGTAAAGTCTCAGAGTTTTTCACCTTAATGTAGTGCTCAGGAGAGAAGTAAGGAGTGGAACGGTCAGCAAGCGTCAGTGCTGGAGGAAGAAGAGTGTATATATTGTTGGTGTATATAGAATGGTGCTGTCCATCAATTCATTGGGCACCCCACAGAAATCCCTACCCCATCCAAGTTTATCCCCTCAATAAAACAACAAAACAAAGTACCAGCCTGTTCCATGACTCCGGATGTGAGGAATATTGTGTAATTGAAGGCAGAGAGACAGGTGAACCACATCTACCTGCCACCCCTAAGGGGGCCATTGGCTAAATATAGATATATAATAAGCTACATTCAGTGTAGACTATATATACAGCTTATTTAGTGTACAATATATAGAGTCAGTTCAGGCAGTGTAAGAGTATATATATATATATACAGTTAAAATAAAAATTGGGGTGGTTATGGATTGCCCAAATTTATTATAAATATATTTAATGTGTCTATTCCTATAATTGTTAACCTACTAAAACTGTGATAAAACTATAATGATATAACAATAACATTAGCTGCAAAATAAACACACTGTTTTAAATGAGCAATGGTCTAATTTATTTCCCAAGAAAGTGTGCTGCCCGTATTCTGTATGTCCTTCAGGAAGCATTCTGTCATCTCCACTAGGGATAGCAAATGTCCATGTATAACTGATATTTGTAAACTAAAAAGTGTAGCGCTAAAGAAGACACCGCACATATTGCAATGTCATAATCACAATGGTGAATCTAAATATTTTTGAAAAACAAAAAATTATAAATAAAGTCCCAACATAAGCATATAATAATTATTTTCAATCTGGTCAAGACACCCGATATAGTGATCGTGAATCTTCAACAATCGTGGAAAAACCGCATCATATGCTGTACACTCCCACCAAGTGAGTAAAAGGTACTCTTACCAACGATAAGAGGAAATACGCATAACGTTGATCTCAAAACTACATCCTCTAGACCTCGCCATGTGGTTCCGATCCCACCGTCTGTCGGGAACTCCTGAGGATCCACAGCCGGATATCAGACTCAGGTACAACTGAGCAACAATATGTTATGTGGTTCCAATCCAACCGTCTATCAGGAACTTTTGAGGGTCCACAGCTAGATCCCAGACTCCGGTACCACAGTACAACAATATGCCTCCTTTGCTGCTTCTACCAGTAATGTCTCCTCTCTACTTCCTCCCAACTCACCGGAGAGGTGAGTTGGGAGGAAGTAGAGAGGAGACATTACTGGTAGAAGCAGCAAAGGAGGCATATTGTTGTACGGTGGTACCGGAGTCTGGGATCTAGCTGTGGACCCTCAAAAGTTCCTGATAGACGGTTGGATTGGAACCACATAACATATTGTTGCTCAGTTGTACCTGAGTCTGATATCCGGCTGTGGATCCTCAGAAGTTCCCGACAGACGGTGGGATCGGAACCACACGGCGAGGTCTAGAGGATGTCGTTTTGAGATCAACGTTATGCGCATTTCCTCTTATCGTTGGTAAGAGTACCTTTTACTCACTTGGTGGGAGTGTACAGCATATGATGCGGTTTTTCCACGATTGTTGAAGATTCACGATCACTATATCGGGTGTCTTGACCAGATTGAAAATAATTATTATATGCTTATGTTGGGACTTTATTTATAATTTTTTGTTTTTCAAAAATATTTAGATTCACTATTGTGATTATGACATTGCAATATATGCGGTGTCTTCTTTAGCGCTACACTTTTTAGTTTACATGCACATGCACAAATTGGAAGTTTTGTTGTGTCATCTGCTTTAGTTTTCTTTTTTCTTTTTTCTTTTCATGTTAACACTTTTAGGTTAGCGCAATATTTTTCCTTACTATTTTATAACTGATATTTGACCCGGATCATCTTTCAGCAAAAACTGGTCTTTGATCTTCAATGACTCAAGCAATCAATCATCTTAGCAGCAGTTGAGTATTGAAGCTTTTGTGTACAGTGATGATAATCAGGCATTTTCATCCTTACTACACCAGGTGGCTAGTATCCAAGTTCTACTCCCTCGCCAGGGGGAATGCCTCCCAGATGAAGGTTTTAATATGCATTGTTCAGTTTCCTAGCCTTCATGGGAAAACCTGTTGAATGACATTCCAGACTGCAGCTAAGTGTAACCAAGCTTCATATTCTATAGCATCTTGCATTATGAAACAAGAACATGTTGCCTTCCAACATATGCTGCCTTGTGCCTGAAGGGCACACATAACCCTTCTTCAGAACCAGCTCCTATGGCACAGTACATAGCTGTCTTAGCGTGTGGAGCTTCCCAACATGTGCCCCTTTGCCTCTGAGTGATACATCACCATCATTCTTCAATGATAGCTTCCATGGCACCATTCCATGTTTTCTCCTTTCTGGTATCTTCATGATGGGGTGCAATACAGGCAAGGGGTGTCCATTCACTCACCATTCACCAACACACATTCAGAGCCACATATCAACCAGCTTTCAGATACAGAATATCACCAATATTACTAACTTAATACATGTATGTCAAAGTATAATAGCACACAAATCATCCCATTGCCATTATATATTTTATTTATTTATTTCAGGTACTTATATAGCGCTGTCAATTTACGCAGCAATTTACATATACATTGTACATTCATATCAGTCCCTACCCTCAAGGAGCTTACAATCTAAGGTCCCTAACTCACATTCATACATATACTAGGGCCAATTTAGACAGGATCTAATCTTTACCTACAGCAAGATTTGGAGTGTGGGAGGAAACCGGAGTACCTGGAGGAAACCCACGCAGGCACAGGGAGAACATGCAAACTCCAGGCAGGTAGTACCGTGGTTGGGATTCAAACCAGTGACTTTTGCTGCTAGGCTAAAGTGCTATCCACTACACCACTGTGCCGCACGCCAAATTGAGCATCCCAACCTCCTATAACTCTTCATGGTATATACAGGACGGGATTAGGCAGGCTTGCTCAATATGGCCTTTCCTACAGCAATTCTGGCATGTACGCGGTACTTTGGGACTCTGAATTGGCAGTAAAGCCTTTAACTTGTACAAAGAGACCATACCACTTGGGATGGGGTTCGTATTCGGATCGAACCCCTGTTCACTGGTTCGGGTGTAACCAAACATTATGGGGCATTCACGGCAACTTTGCGCCCCTTAATGTTTTAAAATGTCGGCGGAATGCCGCCCTCTGATTGGCCACAGCATGCACATGACCTGCATGCTTTGGCCAATCAGCGGGTGGCCTACTGTGAGAGATTTGTTTGGCTAAAGGCATCCTGCCTTTAGCCAATCACTGCACAGCAGTCTCAATCCACACCCCACACTATATAAAGCTGCTTGTACAGCGGCTCTATGATATATCAGTGTACACTGTACATATGGTATATAGTACACTTGACTTGGTGTATTAAAATGTATACAGCCTGATATATATATATATATATATATACACATATACACACACTGCATATTGAGTGTCCACTATATATCTGTCCATACGGTATATAGTACACTTGACATGGTGTATTAAAATATATACAGTTTTTAATCCCTTAACCCCCAGAGCCCTTTTTTACATTTGTTGTTTACAAGTTAAAATCTTTTTTTTTTTATAGAAAATTACTTAGAACCCCAAACATTATATATTTTTTCAAACACCCTAGAGATTAAAATGGCAATCATTGCAATTCTTTTTGTCACACAGTATTTGTGCAGCTGTCTTTCAAGTGCTTTTTTTTTGGGAAAAAAAACACTTTTTTGAGTTAAAAAATAAGACAACAGTAAAGTTAGCCCAATTTTTTGTATATTGTGAAAGAGGATGTTACACCGAGTAAATAGATACCATGCATGACACAGTTGAAAATTGTGTCCACTCGACGGAATGGTGACAAACTCTGTACTTAAAAATCTCCATAGGCAATGCTTTAAAATTTTTTATGGTTACCAGGTTAGAGGTGCAGAGGAGGTCTTTTGCTAGAATTACTGCTCACACTCTGGTGATCACGGCGATACCTCACATGGTTTGAACACCGTTTTCTTATGGGGGCGTGACTTACATATGTGTTTTCTTTGCTGCGCGAGCTCCCCGTTACGGTGGCGCTTTAATTTTTTTTTATTATTCATTTTATTATATTTTTCCTCTTAACACTGTTCCTTTAAAAAAAAAAAAATCTGATCACTTGTATTGCTATCACAAGGAATGTCTAAAAGACCCCCCATCCCTCATTTGCACTTCACAGTATTCAGATCGCCAAAAACAGCGATTCTGAATACTGTAATTTTTTTAACACCAGCGCCATTTGCCGCCGAGTAAACCAGAAGTGACGTTCTGATGTTGCTTCCGGGAATCCGGGAATGTACGAAGGAGTCCCGATTGAAGCCAATTCCGGCTTCCACAGGGACTCCACACAGAGGCCAGAAGTGTCGGATCAGAGCTCCAGTCTCCTGGTAGGACGAGAGACTGGAGAAGAGCAGCGGACGGTGGCGGGAGGGGGGTGGGCCTTCCTGCTCCATGGGATAAAGACCGAGAACATTTTTAAAGCGTTGCCTATGGAGATTTTTAAGTCCCGGAGTTTGTCGCCATTCCGAAAGTGTGCGCAATTTTCAACCCTAACATGTATGGTATCTATTTACTCAGCGTAACATCCTCTTTCACAATATACAAAAATATTGAGCTAACTTTACTGTTGTCTTAACTTTTAACTCAAAAAAGCGATTTTTTCCCAAAAAAATGTCCTTGAAAGACCGCTGCATAAATACCATGTGACAAATGATCGCCATTTTATTCTCTAGGGTGTTTGAAAAAAATATATAATGTTTGGGGGTTCTAAGTAATTTTCTAGCAAAAAAATGATTTTAACTTGTACACAAAAAGTTTAAACAAGGGCTCCGGGGCTTAAGTGGTTAAACTAATTTACAACATCAGGCCCAGTTACTCTGTCCAACAAGAGTAACTGCAAGGGGTTACAGTGTTCTGGCACCACCAACAAGCAAGGCCCAATTTTTGGCCACCTGTTTGACTGGGGGCTTTCGTCAGAATTTGTAAACTAATTTACAACATCAGGCCCAGTGCCTCCCTCCAACAAGAGTAACTGCAAGGGGTTACAGTGTTCTGGCAACGCCAACACACAAGGCCCAATTTTTCGCCTCCTGTTTGACTGGGGGATTTTATCACAATTTTTTAACTAATTTACAAGAGCAGGGCCCGCGCCAAAATAAACAAAAAAATGATGTGCGGTTCCCCCCAAAATCAAAACCAGTCCCTTCATGTCTGGTATGCAATTTAAGGTGAACCCCGTGCCAAATTTTTTTTTAAAAATGACGTGCGGTTCCCCCCAAAATCCAAACCAGGCCCTTCAGGTCTGGTATAGAATTTAAGGGGAAGCCCATGCCAAAATTAAAAAAAAAAAGTGTGGTTCCCCATAAAATCCAAACCAGGTCCTTCAGGTCTGGTATGGATTTTAAGGGGAACCACGGCGCCAATTTTTTTAAAAAAATGGCGTGGGGTCCCCCCCAAAATCCAAACCAGATCCTTATCCAAGCATGCAGACCTGGCATGGCAGGAGGGGGTGGGGACGAGCGAGCGCCCCCCTCCAAACCATACCAGGCCACATGCCCTCATCATGGGGAGGATGCTTTGAGGTCCCCCCAAAGCACCTTGTCTCCATGTTGATGGGGAGAAGGGCCTTATCCCCACAACCCTAGCCGGTGGTTGTGGGTGTCTGTGGGCAGGGGGCTTATCAGAATCTGGAAGCCCCCTTTAATAAGGGGGCCCCCAGATCCCGACACCCCCTTATGTGAATAGGTTTGGGCTACTTTGTAACCCTACCCGTTTACCAAAAAAGGAGTGTAGTGTAAAAAAAAAACAATAGGCAGTTTTTGACAAGTCCTTTTTTTGTATTATAGCTCTTCTTTCTTCCTCCATCTTCTCCTGACCCGCTCCTTCTTCTGATCTTCTGCTTCTTCTTTTAGTCTTCTTGCTTCCTTTCTTCCGCTTCAATCTTCAATCTTCATCTTCATCTTGATCATTCTTTCTTCTTTCCCCGCTGCCGCTCTCTCCGCTAGTGCAGACCTGCCCCTGCGCGTCTTGCCAAATAGGCTCTTCGCGATGACAGTACTTTTATGAGAAGGGGTAGGGCGACCCAGTGACGTAACTGACCGAACCCGCCCCCTTCTGACGTCATGTGATGTCAGAGGAGGCGGGTCACCCATTTACATCATGAGTGGCCCCGCCCCTTCTTAAAAAAGAACTGTCATTGTGAAGACCGCCCATTCGGGGGAGACATTGCAGGGGCCGGACTGCAGCAGTGGAGAGCGGAGCAGTGGAGAAAGAAGAAAGAGGATGAAGATTGAAGATGAAGACTGAAGATTGAAGAGGAAGAGAGGAAGCAAGAAGGCTAAAAGAAGAAGCAGAAGACCAGACGAAGGAGCGGACCAGGAGAATATGGAGGAAGAAAGAAGAAGAAAATAGCTATAATACATAATAAAGGACTTGTCAAAAACTGCCTAATGTTTTTTTTTTTACACTACACTCCTTTTTTGGTGAACAGGTAGGAGTGCAATGTACCCCAAACCTGTTCACATAGGGGGGTTGGGATCTGGGGGCCCGGCCAGGCTTATGGGGAACAGGCTCTTGTCCCCATCAACATAGGGACAAGGTGCTTTGAGGTGGGGGGCAGAGCCCCCCTACCAAAGCACCCATACTCCCCATGCTGAGGGCATGTAACCTGGTATGGTTCGGGGGGGGGGGCGCTCGCTCGTCCCCCCCATCCTAACCGGCCAGGGCTGCATGCTCGGATAAGGGTCTGGTTTGGATTTTAGGGGGGCCTTCACGTCAATTTTTTTTAAATTCGGCGCGTGGTTCCCCTTAATATCCAAACCAGAAGAGCCTGGTTTGGACTGGGGTTTGTATATTTTTGTTCGATTTTTTTTTATATTGCCGGAAACTGGCAATACATTACAGCCACAATTTTAAATGATAATTTTTCCTATGGAAATGTCATTTTGCTCTGGCTATGTTCTACACCTCACAGAGATGCGCCCTTTTACACACAGACTAAGGACACCCCCTGGCACAATATTTAAAGGCATTTTTCATTTTCTTTTTTTTCACAGCATTATTAAAATCACTGCTCCTTAAAAAACGATTAATTTAAAACTTTTTTTTTGCATTGATACATGTCCCCTAGGGCAGCACCCGGGTCCCCATACACTTTTTAGGGCAATAACATTGCATATAAGCCTTTAAAATGAGCACTTTTGATTTTTCATGTTCGCGTCACATAGACTTTAATGGTGTTCGAATGTTCGCCCTGAACTTTTTGTCTGTTCGCATGTTCTGGTGCGAACCGAACCTGGGGGTGTTCAGCTCATCCCTACATACTACCAATTCGTCCCTCAACTTGCATAGATAAATGCGAGACCTTTCTATATAAATGTTGAGTCCAACAACACATGTCAACCTGAACCAATGACGAAACTGCAGTGATAATGAGCAATACTACAACAGAATGTATCAAATAATTAAAAATGACCTTACTGCAATGTGAAAATTTTACCCATTCCCACCAATACCATTTAGCAACATTCTATATTTGATGCACTACCACCTGTATTTTATTCTGATCATGGTAGATGACTATAGTAGCATTAGATCACTCTTGCTGCAGTATTCTCATAAGGTTCTCATCCTTATCCCAATCTGTCAACCATTCCTGTATCTTTTTCCCCACACCCAGATTTAGGGCTCTCAGACTAACACTGCGATCATAGTTGACATCCACAAATTGACAATATACGGTTCCACATAATTCCACCCTTGTGTCTAGATTTCAGAAACATCGCCCAGGGTACACGATGCCCCCCTAGCTATTGTTAGGTTCACGGCGCATCATAGCTCCAAGACTAACATTACATTGGTATCCTTTAGGACAAAGAAACAAACTCCTATGTCCCAAATAATACACAGGTTCCTTCCCGGCTGTGTTCTCCCCACCCAGAACTCAGAGTGAAGCATCTTCCCAACATTTCTTGTTCACCACTGCGTACTGATCTGGCATACAAAGGACATCATGGTCATGTCTCCAACAAAGGGAAATATAAACATGCATCAAGCTTCCCTCCTTTCTGATCACATGTGGGTAATTTAGCCTCGGATGCAACAAGGTAGAATCCCCAGTTAATAAGCCCATTGATACCACAGAATATACAGACAGAGTCTGCACTGTAAATGGGATCAACGAGGAAGCCAAACACCTTTCATAATCCAAACTAGCACAGCCCATCCAGGCATTAGACCACCACTTTGGATTAGTATAAATGATGTGTTTTGGCAACATCTTACTGAGCTGTGAAGCTAACTCATAAGGCAAATGTCTCTCATACAGAGACTGTACAGCTTGATGTTGGTTGATAATTCCGCCTGCCCCTGCGTGCACGCCAAAGCCCATGACACATTCTTGCCTTGTACCACCACACTCTCTGCCAACCTCTTAAAATGGTAGATAAAATCTCGAGCCACTTTAACCTGGGTATTTATATTACTTTGGCCACTAGATGTCAGACTGGGCTCTAAATACTGATGGTGTTGCTTTTCTGTTTTTATTGCACTGATCATTTTGTGATTAATCTCACTAGGACGATTGGTGACACAGCTCTGATTATCTTTTTGTTTTTCCTCTTTTTTAGGATGAACAGAGTTGTGTTACTATAATTATCTTTTTTTTTGGCTTTTGGGCTGTAGGTCCACTTCTGGTTATAGGGAGGCTTGTGTCTTTCCACTTCCTGGTCATGTGTCCTGACCTGGGTAGTGCATTTTTGCTTCATGTTTTAAGTATTGTTTGTTTCCTGCCACCACTGTGCTTATAGGACGTCAGGTGCTGGCGTGACCATGCCCCTGATGATGCCTGTGTGAGGACAAAACTCCAGTCGGGGAGTTGGGTCACGTGATGCTGCCGAGCAGTCCTTTCGTTGTGTAGTGGTCGGAGCTATCTCACCAAGATCCACAGATCCACAGATAACGTTATGTGCTTTCATATTGCGATTTTTTGTATTTGATAGGATTGGACAGATTATTGTTCTAAAATCATCTACTAGTGCTATAGGGAGAGGTTTAAGCTGCTCCTGTAAGGGACAGATTATTGTTCTATAATCATCTCCTAGTTCTATAGGGAGAGGTTCCCGCTGGTGTTGTAAGGGACAAATTATTGTTCTATAATCATCTCCTAGTTCTATAGTGAGAGGTTCCTGCTGTTGGTGTGAGTGGTGCATTTCTTGCACAAAAATAAAAAGTGTGTCTACATTGCTGTTTTCCAAAAAATAAGAAGAATTTATTATTCATTTTTTTTTGTATTAATAAATAGTGCTACATAGTACATTTGCGGGCAGCGTCAAATAAGGGACATGGTCGTGGTGCTGCTGGTGCTGCTGGTGTTGGCGGTGTTGGTGAAGCTCCTGTTGCAAGGAGAGGACGTGGTTGATCTGTGCCAGTTACACTCACAAGTGAAACACCTTCCTCAGGTGCGAGTAGCCGACAGAACCTTCAACGTTATATGGTAGGCCCGAATGCCGCTCAACGAATGGTGAGGCCAGAACAAGTACAGGCGATAGTAGATAGGGTGACTGAAAGCTGAAAGCTCAGAGTTGGCACCTGAACCCCATGGCCATCTGTCTTTTACCTCAGCCCCTTATAAATTAGCCAAGCAATCTGAGCTCCAAGTCATGCAACAGTCTCTTATGCTTTTTGATAACTCTTCTGGTCTGCTTTCCGTGGGCCATCCACATAGCCCTGCCCCAGAAGTGGAAGACATTGAGTGCACCGATGCCCCACCCCTTCTGTTGCAGGATGAGGACATGGAAACACCAGCGCAGCACGTCTCTGATGATGATGAAACACAGGTGCCAACTGCTGCAGCTTTCCTCAGTGTGCAGACTGACAAGGGGGGCAGTGGTGAAGGGTGGGTGGAAGATGATGTGGAGGAGGATGATGAGGTCCTAGACTCCACATGGAATGAGGGTCATGCGAGTGACGTGTGTAGTTTGGAGGAAGAGGGGGTGGTCATACAGAGGCACCAGCACAGCAAAAGAGGAAGCAGGTTGCAAAAGCGGAGTGAGCATCATCCAGACAGTAAGGATGCTACTACCCACCCCACCCAGGGACCTAGCACACCAAAGGCAGCTCAAAGGCATTCCCCCGCATGGCAGTTCTTCAGACAATGTGCTGATGTCAAGACACGAGTGGTTTGCACGCTGTGCAATGATAGCCTGAAGCGAGGCATAAATGTTCAAAACCTGAGCACAACCTGCATGATCAGGCATCTAAATTCAAGTCATTGGAATAATTACCTCAAAATCCAAGAAAGGTCTCGGCCTCCTCCTGCTTCCTCTTGTGCTGCTGCCTCGGCCTCTTCCTCCACCTCTACAGTGCCAGTGTCACCTGCCACCCAGCAAACAGAGCATGTGACAGCAACACCACCATGTCCGCCACCGTCCCCAAGCATTTCCACACGGTCCCATGAAAGATTACAGCTCTCCATCTCCCAAACACTGGAGAGAAAGAGGAAGTAACCCCCTACTCACTCGCGATCCCTCGCCCTGAATGCCAGCATTTCATTCCTGGCCTTTGAAATGCTGTCATTCTGTCTGGTGAACACGGACAGTTTTAAAAACCTGATGGCGGTGGCTGTCCCACAGTATGTGGTTCCCAGCCGCCACTACTTTTCCAGGTGAGCCATCCCTTCCCTGCACAAACAAGTCGGGGACAAGATCAAGTGTGCACTGCACAACGCCATCTGTGGCAAGGTCCACATAACCACTGATACATGGACCAGTAAGGGACGCTATATCTCGCTAACTGCACACTGGGCAAATGTAGTGGTGGGTGGGCCTGAGGAGGCTAGCCATTTGGCGCATGTCCTTCCACCACCGAGGATTGCAGGGCATTTCTCTTTGCCACCTGTTGCCTTCTCCTCCTACTGCGCTTCCTCCTCCTCTACCACCTCCTCATCCACTCAGCGTAACACCTTCACCACCAAGTTCAGCACATCCAGGGGGAAACGACAGCAGGCTGTTTTAAAACTGATATGTTTGGGGGATAAACCCCACACTGCGCAGGAGCTGTGGATGGGCATTGAACAACAAACCGATGAGTGGTTGTTGCCACTGAGCCTCAAGCCCGACCTGGTGGTGTGCGACAATGGGCGAAATCTCGTAGCGGCTCTGGGCCTAGCTCGTTTGACGCACATCCCTTGCCTGGCGCATGTGCTGAATTTGGTGGTACAGAACTTTCTAAAAAACTACCCGGATATGTCAGAGCTGCTGCAGAAAGTGCAGGCCGTCTGTGCATGCTTTTGGCGTTCTCACCCTGCTGCTACTCGCCTGTCTGCGCTGCAGCGGAACTTCGGCCTTCCCGCTCACCGCCTCCTATGCGACCTGCCCACAAGATGGAACACCACCTTGCACATGCTGGGCTTTGACAGGTTCGGTATGTGGGCATTAAGGAGGGCGATCTTAGGGGACCTAGGGACCAGGGAATTGGTGAGCTTTTCAATAAGATTAAAGATTTTTCTCCAAAACGGTCTAATCCTTGGACATTCCCACCAAATATGTGGTATTGAGCCGAGCAGGGCGCAACCTCTGAAGCACTGTGGGTTGGCCGCGGGATAGATGCGGGCTAGTTTAGTTGGAGTGAGATACCATCTAGTAATGACTTTAAAGCTGGCCTCCATGAGGACCGTATTCAGGATGCCTCGGGAAGAGTTGGAGAGTGCTCCGTGCCATGTTTCTAGGTCCCATGAGATCTGGAGATCCTCCTCCCACTGCTTCATATATGGGGTCTTATCCATTATCTGAGTGAGGGCCGCATAAACTACTGAGATGCCTCCCCTCTGCTCCAAGGCTTGGCCACACCAAGTTTCATAGGCTGTGATTTTAGGGGGAAGAGGCTTCTCTTTCCAGATATGCTTGAGGAAATGGGAGATTTGTCGGAATCTAAATTTTTCAGAAGCTGGGATATCCAGTTTATTTACACAATAGCCCACAGAAATTGGGCCTGAGGGAGTAAAAAAAATGTCCTATACGGTACAGCCCCTTGTCCAGCCACAATTGAAATGCTTTAATATCTAAGCCGGGGGGAAATCTGGATTGTGGAATATGTGCGCTAGGGGAGTTAAGGTGGAGACCAATGCAGAGTGGTTTCGTAGTGAGTCCCAAAGGGCAAATGAATGGGAAAGGGTCGGGGATAATATAGGGGGTCTTTTTTTTGGATGAGCCCAGAGAAAGAAATCTATAGTGAACTGTGGCACTGCCTGCCGTTCTATCTGGATCCAGTCTGGTTTCTCAAGCTTCGTATAGACCCGGGAGAGTTGAGCCAGTCTAGCTGCGTGGAAGTATTTGAAGAAGGAGGGAACACCCAAACCTCCCCTTTTCCTATGGCGGAATAAGGTGCTTTGGGAGAACCTGAAACCTGAATTGCCCCATACGAACTTGAGAATTTTACTTTGAAGGGACCTTAAATGATTTCTCCTAATGGGGATGGGTAGGGCTCTAAATAGATATAGAATCCGTGGGAGGAGAGTCATTTTGACTGCATTGATTCTACCCAGCCAGGAGAGATTACCCTTCGACCATAGTTTTAGGTCGTTCTCTAATTTTCGATAAATGGAGGGAAAGTTGCTTATATATAAATCCTCTATTTTGGCAGTCAGGTTAATTCCAGAGTATTTGATAGAGGATCGGCTCCATTTGAAGGGAAATGAGTCTTGCAGCGACGTGACTGTATCCTGTGGTAGATAAATATTCAATGTGAGCAATTTGGAATAGTTCACTGCTAATCCTGAGTGTTTAGCAAAATCGTCTAATAATCAACTTAAGTTGGGAAGTGAGGTGTGGGGGGATGTCATCTGCGTAGAGACCACATTTATGGGTCTGAGGACCACAGGAGACCTCTTGAATATCGGAGTTTTGCCGAATAGCGATTGCTAGGGTTTCAATAGCTATGGCGAAGATAAGCGGGGAGAGAGGACATCCTTGTCTAGTCCCTTTGGCTATAGCTATCGGAGAGGTACCCGTGTAACCTTATTTGAGCTGAGGGGGAGGAGCAAAGGGCCTTAATAATCCCCAGGAAGCGCTGGCCGAAACCCCATTTCTCCAGAATCGTAAGTATGTAGTTCCAGGAAACTGAGTCAAAGGCCTTCTGGAGATCAAGGGATAGGACCATGCCTCGCTGTTTAACGCCACCCTCCCAGTTGGATTGTAGGATGGAAATCAGATCAATAGCCCTGCGTGTCTGATCTGGACCCTGTCGTCCTGGAATGAACCCAACCTGATCTTTATGGATGTAAGAGTTGATAAAAGAGGAAAGCCTATTTGCCAGGATTTTTGTTAAGATTTTGATGTCATTGTTAATCAACGATATGGGTCTATAGTTGCCTACCTCTTCAGGGTTTTTATCGGGTTTTGGAATAACCATTATATAGGCTATGTTAAGCTGTGGGTCCAAGGGATTTCCCTGAGTTTTAGAGTTGAAAAATCTAGTCATATGGGGGATAAGTGTCTCAGCGAAAACCTTATAATAAGGTGTAGAAAAACCATCGGGCAATGGAGCCGATCCCTTTCTTAAATTCCTAATGACCTCCCCCACCTCTTCCTCTGAAAATTGGGCCTCTAATATCTGTTTGTGCTCGAGAGTCAAGGAGGGGAGGGGAATATCCTCAAGAAATGCTATGAGGGAGTCTTGATGATTCCGCTTCGGATTGCTGTATAGGTCTGAGTAAAACTTATGAAAGGACTGCAAAATTTTCTGTGGATTAGTAGTGAGGCCTTGACCTGGTATTCTGATTTTGGGAAGTTGGCGTAAATGACTTCGCGGAGAAAGTGTAGCTGCTAACATAGACCCTGGTTTATCGTTTTGTGTGTAAAACTTTTGACCACTCCAACGGATTGATTTCTCTGCTTTAGTTGTTAATGCCATATTGAGTTCTAACCTAGCTTTGTCCAGTTGGGCAGTGAGAGTTTTAGAAGGGTTAATCTTATGAGATGCCTGTAGTGACGCGAATTCTTTTTCCAACCTGGACAGTTCAGCTGCTCTCTCTTTCTTTCTTTATTTGCGAGGCTAGCTGTAAAAGCTTTCCCCTGATAAATACTTTGTGAGCTGCCCAGAGGACTTTTGCCGAAGTCCCATCTTTACTATTTAAAAGAAAGTATTCCTTTAGGGAGTTATTGATCTCAGAGACTCTAACCCGATCAGTTAGCAGTGGTTCATTTAATCTCCACAGAAATTGTTTCGTATAGAGAGGGTCGGAGCGAATTTGCATGAGAACTAGTGAATGATCGGAGAGAGGGGTATCACTATCCGTGATTTTATTGCTGCGGGGTCACATGGGCTTCCATTAGCAAATGATCTATTCTTGCGTACGAGTTGTGAGGATGCGAGAAGTGAGTATAATCTCTCCTGGTTGGGTTCAATTCTTTCCATACATCTGACAAATTAAATGTATGAAGCAATTTAGCCAGTTTAAGGCTCGCTCTAGTTGGTCTTGTTAATTGGTGCCACAGTGGCCTAGATTTATCAAGCCCTTGATCAAGGGCGATATTGGAGTCACTTCCCAGAATGACCCTGCCTTCTAAGTGGGGCTGGATGGAGTCAAACAGCGTTTTAAAAAAATGTAGTTGTCCTTTATTGGGGGCATAATAGGATGCGAAAGTATATAAAATCCCATCAATGGAGCCTTTGACTAAGATATATCTTCCCTCTGGGTCTTTAATTTCCCTCAGGAGGGAGAAGCCTGAGGTTTTGGAGAACAGGATAGCAACCCCTTTGGTTTTGGACTCTGCGCTGGCTAAGAAAAAGGTAGGGAAGTGTGAGTGGAGGAATTTGGGGCTGTACAGCAAGGGAAAGTGGGTTTCCTGTACCATAACAACATCTAAGTTAAGTGTTTTGTATTGGGAGAACATGTTCTTCTTTTTAAAGGGGAGTTAAGCCCTTGGGCATTGTGGGTGACTATTTGGAGATGTTTATCTAAAGCCTTAGCCATGGAGCATTTGGAAGTCAGAGCTTATAACAACGGCAGCACTCACCCTGAAATTGGAGACCCCCAAATGAGTAAGGTAGCATCCTGGGGAGATCTGTGACCCTGGACCATTACTGGCAGACCCGAAGGGATCTGGAACGTAAAAAAGAGTTAGATGCTTTAACCATAGGGGAGAAGAAAGTAGAGAGGAGGTAAAGAAGAAAGAGGAACTTTTAAGACATTTACATCCACAAATAGCTATAAGGAGCAGTGTCAGGGGGGAGAGAAGACCCCCCTGGCCCGCCAACCCTAACCTCCTAGGAGGCATAGGAACAAAAACAGAGTAAATAGGAACTGCAATTATCTGTCCCAGCAAGGGCAGACAACTTAGCCCAAGGAAATCCATTGAAGATCCCCGGGATAGGTGGAGGTGCATGAGGACTTACCCCGGCCGGGTCACCCCTAAATTGAGCTTAAACCTTACAACAAACAAAAGGGAACACAAAGTAGAAATATTAAGTGAGGACTTTATGTGGAGTCCAAAGACATACTCTAGGTAAGAGAGAAATAACTCGTTCAGCAATATGTGCGAACCATAATTGACTATGTTATAGAACCAAGTGAGCCATGGAGAACATTAGAAGAGTTATTGTTCAAAAATCAAGCAAAAGGGAGCCAGGTAGCTCCATTTACATGGCATTACTCTTGAGAGACTGAGAATACTTAAAAAGCCCATGGGGGTTCCAATCCTAACAAGGAGAGACAAACAAAACCAGACAGGCCTTCTGACGAGTTACGGAGGTCTATTGTCTTTAGCCTTCTTGCTCTTAGACCTGGACCAGAGCGGAGAGACCGGGCTGGAAGGGAGCGATCTCTTGGGATGGGAGCTAGTTGGGTCGGTAAGATCAATCGGTGCTTCTTGGGAAATAAGCTTGAGTTGCAGGAGGTGTTTTTCCCCCTCTGCTAGATTGGTGAAGGAGTTTGTTTTCCCCTTCAGATTAAATTTAATGGCAAACGGGAAGGCCCACCAATATTTGAGCTCTGCTCGTTGCAGGATCAGGAGGAGCAGTTTGAGAGCTCTTCTCTTTTGGATAGTGTTTGGGGATAGGTCCGCAAAGATCTGGACTTGATGCCCCATGCAAGAGATGTGAGAGTTGGATCGGGAGGCTCTCATCAGTTCCTCTTTGATAGCATAAAAGTGTGGTTTAACTATGATGTCCCTGGGGGAAACCATCTTTTCTAGGGGGCCCCAAGGCTCTGTGAGTTCTGTCCAATTCTAGCCTGTGTTTAGGTACGATTGGAATGACGGATTGAATCAGATCCTGAATCGCAGGTGTTACTTCGGTGATGTTCTCCGGAAGGCCTCTCACCCTGAAGTTGTAACGTCGTGATCTGTTTTCCAGGTCGTCTATCCTTGCTAGGGCAATGTCTAGTTGGTCCTGTAAGACTTGTAAGTGGTCAGAGTTTTGGTTAGTTCTGGCCACAGAAAAGTCCAATTTCTGTTCAATAGCGTCCATCCTGGAGCCAAGATTGCTGAAGTCTGCTTTTATGTCCCCAGTGATTTTAGCGTCTGTGTTTGCTAATCCCCTTTATAGGAGGTTAGAGAATTTCACTAACAGGTCTGCTGTATTAAGAACAGGATCTTGAATTTTGAATTGTAGGGCTGGGAGTGTTCATCTCTTGCTGGTGTAAAGGAGAGTGGACTGCCGGAGAGAAAGGGGAGTCCTCCATTACGTGTCGCAAAAGGGACTCCGTGGAGGCTGGGGTAGCTGGCAGGAGCTGATGAGCAGGCAAATTGGGCCCCGGAGTGAGGTTGAGGGTGGCTGGGGAAATGATCAGCCTGTGGCTCAAAGAGACTTCCTGAGGTGAAGAAATTGAGTTGGCCCCAGTTGAGGCCATTACAAGGGGGTTGTGTGGATCTGGATCTGTGGTGGGGAATACCAGTGTCCTCCTAGTAGTTGTACCCTGCATATGAAGTGTTTTTTGGGGGTCCTTTTTCCTCTTGTATTCCTTTTCTTGCAGACCTCTGGCGAAAAGGGTTCCACCTCAGTGCTGAGGATCCCCTACCGACCCTGGTAGTTCTGATCTTGTGGTTTATATGCCAGAGGGACTTTAAGGTTATTGTGTTGTTGATGCTCCTGGATCCAAAAGTCTCTATTTAGACCTATAAAGACTTGCACCCTTCCCTGGCAAAATCTTTATGTGGAGGATGGGCAAGATGGAGGCTTGAAACACCTGTTAGGCCTTATCGGCGGCCATCTTGGTCCACCCAGAGTTTGCTGTATGCTACATATCTCCCTTTTCAGCGGGGGGGGGCACCTGGGG
>BLSH010147008.1:380675-396619 GCA_018402905.1 Glandirana rugosa
TAGTGGCTATCACCTATTAGACCTACTTCTTGTGTACATATACGTACAAATATATTTATATATTGGTAGACCTCGAATGGGGCCGTCAGCCGTGGAGATCGAGGCAGTCTTGGACGTCTTCCCTAGGTCGGTTCTTCCCCTGTAGGGGGGATTCACCCCTCTCATGGCGCCGTCGGGTCTCTTTCGGGGCCTACCGAAGGGGTTGGAGTTCCATGTGGGGAGAGAGAGGCGGCCCCATATGGTTGTACCGGCGCCGGATTGTGTTGCGTGCCAGGGGTGCCGTCTCCTCTCTCGATGAGTGAGAAGTATCTGCCGGAACCAAGCCAGGTCGTAGTCGGTGGTCCGTCATCTCTCGGGGGGATCCAGGGGGGGGGGGGGGCGACTTTTCCCTCTATACCTCGTATGTCGTTTGAGACCCACCTGGTTCTACCGGCGGCTATTCCGGATTGTCCAGGCTCTCTACTGCCTGGTGGCTGATGCTGGACCGAACCAAGGCCGTCTATGAAGAGTGAGTAGCTCTCTCCTCTGCCGTGGGGACCGTGCGTTGTGTTAGGCCGCGGCCATGTTGGTATACCCCGGCGGAGAGAGAGGGGTGTACCTTGAGGTTGGGGAAGCCATCCGGGGCTTTCTCTGGGCTGCCGCGGTACTCTCCCCACTTAGGGGGGATGTCCCCTTCTTGGCTGGATCCCTTCTGCAGGTTCTGACGGAGCTAGAGGTGCCGACTGCCGGGGTAAGCTCCAGATGGTTATATATTTATATAAACATGCATATACATGTGTTCTTCATCCAGATTATCCACTATCGGTGATACATTACATTTTTCCTGATTAATACCATACAGAAAAAGACAGGGTTTTCCCCATATATAGTTATAGCAATATATGGGTGTGTACATGCATAGACCTGTGTGCATACACTGTTTTTATGCTTGGTATTTATTGCTAGGATGTAGCAATTTCTGCTCGAAAATGATGGGATAAAAACATTAAAATATACAGTGATCACATTCACTATATATATAATATATACGTTATATCTACTGGTTTTTATGCAATTAATCTTGATACGAGACATTACTATACATATATCATTATTATACCCTCATTATTAGTGTCAAAGTTATTTTTGCATTTTATATACTATATGTATTTTTGACTAACATTACTTTTATTTTTATATATATTTATTTTTATAATTTATATTTATTTATATTTTTATTTTTAGCATTATTGTTATTGTTTTTATTGTTTCATCGTTTTTGTTCCCATTGTGGTGTATTACCATGTTCATGTAAGCTGTGCTGCAGGGGTTAAATGGGTTTTATTCACCCTCACATTATTTTTCCACGGCCAGCCCCTATTTAGATCCCATTGGCTGTTGCAGTCACATGATCTGAGGAAGGGCCATGCCCCGAAACGCATTGTCAGGACATCAGCCACCTTCGCTCCTCATTCTTCCTTGCTTGCGATCCACCACACCTCCCAGCACCAAGCCTCACTTTGGATTCGGGCTCTCTGAGCGGATAATGTCACGCTCGTGAGCCCACACCAGCCGGTCCCTGCATTGGTTTTGCCGTCCAGCGGCTCCACCTCTTCCATGTCATCACCCAGCCGTGTGATTACCCCCAGGGCCACAGCCGAGGGGTCCTGCCCCTCCACCCAACATTGCTCCGTGACGAGGAGGGAGGGGTGTACTTGGGTGCCTGAGAGACTAGAGAGGAGGAAAGTGAGGAGGAGGAGGAGATGGTGGCACAACTCCAACAAAGCAGGATGTCCTCCAGGGGCCAACTTAAGGGCAGCCACCCTATTGCATCACACCACAGAGCTCCACAGGTGTAGGGCACTGCTGACTCCATGCTGACTTCCAAAACTTCAATGGTGTGGGCTTTTTTCAAAACGTGTGCAGTAGATCGCACCATTGCTGTTTGCAATCTATGTCTGAAGAGGATCAAGTGCGGCCAGAACAGCAGCTGCTTGGGCACCACATGCTTGACAAGACATTTGATGACCTGCCATGCAGTCCATTGGCAACAGCACCTCAAAGACCCACATCATAAAACAAGGCAGACTTCTCCTTGCTCCTCATCTGTGACCTCAAAAGCCTGCACTGAGAGGAATGAAGGTCTAGCAATGAGTGCCACAAGTACTTGCAGCCAATCTGCTAGCAGTACACCACCAGTTGCTTTCAAGTTGCTCAACGTCTAAATGCTAGCTTCAGCTTGCCCAAATTGCTAGCACTACAACTGCTGCCTTTTCAGCTGGTAGACTCTGTCCCCTTTCTTGAATTGCGGAATGTGCTGTACCACAGTGGCAGGTTCCAAATGACATTTTTTTTTCATGAAAGCCCATTCCAGCTCTCTACCGTCATGTGGAAGGCAATGTTTTGGCCTCCTTGGACAGAGCGGTCAGCAAAAAAGTTAATATTACTGCTTACTCCTAGTCCATCAGACATGGTCAGGGATATTACCTTTCTTTCACGTTGAACTGGGTAACTTTGCTGGCAGCTGGAAAGTTTGCAGGACAGGGTTCAGTGTTGGTGCTGGTTAAGCCACATTGCCTCCAAAAAATGGTGGTGATTCTGTCACATCTGTTATCTCTGCCCCCTCCCCTTCTTCTTCCTCTGTGGCCCTTTCTGGCAGCAGTGTCCTCTGAACCAGCAGTGCTTGCAAAGCATTCTAGGGGCTACACAAGCAGTCAGGCATGCAGTGCTTGAGTTGGTCTGTTTAGGGGACAGGAGCCACACAGGGGCAGAGATTCTGTCAGCTCTGTGGGGGCAGGCTCAGAGGTGGCTGACGCCATGGCAGCTTGAGCCAGGAATGGTTGTATGCAGCAATGGCCCCAACCTTCTCTCTGCTCTCTGACAGAGACACTTGACACATGTTCCATGCTTGCCACACATCCTTAATTTGGTGGTGCAGCATTTCTTGACCATGGTGATCATACAATGCCAGTGCTCGGCTGACTGACATTCAGTGGGAATTGAACCTGCCCACCAACCACCTCATTGGTGACATGCCCACTAGGTGGAACTCAACATTGGAAATGCTGCAGTGACTGCACACACAGAAGGGGCCATCACTGAGTACCTCTGTGAGTATGGCACCAGGAGAAGCTCAGGGTGCTTGTTTTTTTGCCACACCAGTGGCTACTGATCAAGGATGTATGCACTGTCCTGTCACCATTTGAGGAGGCCCCAAGGATGGTGAGCAGTGACAATGCATGAATCAGTGACACTGTCCCTCTAGTCTTTCTGCTGGAGCACACACTTCGTGGAATCATGAACAGGGCACTTGAGGCAGAACAGAGGGAGGAAGAGGAGGACTTCCTTTCCTCTCAAGGCCCCCTTTATGCAAATAGCATTCCTGCAGGGCCACCAAACACACAGGATGAAGAGTAGGAGGAGGAGGATTTTTTGAGCATGGATGTAGAGAATAACACGCAGCAGTCTTCAATGTATGGTTTTCAGTCCCCAGAAACCCAAGTTGTTGTACGTGGCTGGGAGGAGGTAGTTCCTGACAATGTCATCCTCAGTGAACCAGAGGACTCTCATGTCAGCTCAAATGTACGCTGCATGGCCTCCCTGATTCTGCAAAGCCTGCAAAAAGTTTGTGGTAAAGTTGCAGAGCTCATCCTGCCTTCACAGAGGGAGTAGAGGATGAAACATCTTCAGGATAGCTTGAAGTAAAGTTTGTGCAACGCCTTTCCAGACCCAGGGAAGTTACCATTTCCTGCTGCTGGACAAAATGTTTCTGAGGCTTCCTTCAGTCAGAGGAAGAGCGGTGGAAAAGGTGGCCGGCTGACCGATGCCTTTAAACAATTGTTAAGTCCTCAGCGCCCAGGGTTGATAGGTTCAAGCAACCATCATCAGTGTCTGCATTATATGGTGCAGGAAGGGCAAGAGCAGATTTGGAGACATTTCCAACTAGCATTCACTGAGTTACTGGGCCTTGAGGATGGACCACTGGCTGGAACTTGCTCAATATGCAATCAAACTACTGTTCTGTCCTGCATCCCGCGTTCTTTCTGAATGGACATTTAGTGCTGCTGGAGGGTTCGTAACTAGAGTTGAGCGGACACCTGGATGTTCGGGTTCGGCGGTTTCGTCCTAACTTCATGAAAAAGTTTGAGTTTGACCCCGAACTTGACCCCGAACCCCATTGAAGTCAATGGTGACCTGAACTTTTGGGCACAAAAATGGCTCTAAAAAAGTCCTGGAAGGGGCTAGAGGGCTGCAAAAGGAAGCAAAACGGGGGTAAGAGTAGGATAAGTGCCATGCAAACAAATGTGGATAGGGAAATAACTTAAAATCACATTAAAAAAAAAAAAAAATGGAGGAGGAAGTGGATGTGGAGTAGGAGGTTGAGGAGGCGTTGACCGTGTCAGTGTAGGTGGAAGTGACCGTGGAGAAGGAAGAGGTAGCCAACATTGTTTTTTGTGTGTTTAGTGTTTTTTTTCTAATTTGGGTAGCCCCCAAAATATTGAGTCATATTAAAAAAAAAGATCACTATCTGCAGACAAATCCAGAGACGTTCTAGCACGGGTTCACTTTTTCCACATAAAAAGTACCATGGTTTATTTTTCAAGTTTCTCCTGTTACAAATTCCAATAAAGACTTATGTTCTATAAAAAAAAAAAGAATAAGTTCACTTAAGTATACCAATGGCTTTGGGAGGCCGGTATAAATGTCTATTGTGCACAAGGTACATTGGGATCCATGCCCGGTTCATTTTAATAAACGTTAGTTTGTCCACGTTGGCCGTGGACCAGCGGCTGTGCTTGTCTGTGATAACGCCCTCTGCCGTGCTAAACCCACGTTCAGACAATACACTGGCTGCAGGGCAGGCCAGCACCTCAAAGGCATAAAGGGCAAGCTCAGGCCATGTGCCCAATTTGGAGACCCAGAAGTTGAATGGGGGCAGACCCATCAGTCAGTACGTGTAGGCGTGTGCACACATACTGTTCCACCATGTTGCAGAAATGCTGCCTCCTGCTAAGACGTTGCCTATCAGCCGGTGGTGCTGTTTGTTGTGGGGTGAAGCTTTTCCACATTTCGGCCATGCTAACCCTGCCTTCTGAGGTGTTGGCGGTGCCACAGCTGTGTTGGCGACCTCTTCCTCCTCCTCTGCCTTCGCCTTGTGCTTCCACTGAGCCCCCGGTGTCATTTGGGAATGCCCTCAGCAGCGCGTCTACCAGCGTGCGTTTGTAGTCATGCATCTTCCGATCGCGCTCCAGTGAGGGAATTAAGGATGGCATGTTGTCCTTGTAACGGGGATCCAGCCGGGTGGCCACCCAGTAATCAGCACAAGTTACAATGTGGGCAACTCGGCTGTCATTGCTCAGGCACTGCAGCATGTAGTCCCTCATGTGTGCCAGGCTGCCCAGAGGCAAAGACAAGCTGTCCTCTGTGGGAGGTGTATCATCTGTGTCCTTCTGTGTCCTTCTAGAAGTCCGGGTTCTGCTGGTTCGGCCGAACTTCGGGACAAAGTCCGGGTTCGGGTCCGGACCCCATTGAAATCAATGGGGACACGGACTTTTAGGCACAAAAATGGCTGTAAAATAGTCCTGGAAGGTCCTAGAGGTCTGCAAAAGGAAGAAAATGGGGGTAAGGGTGGGACAAGTGACCTACAAAGAAATGGGGACAGGGAAATAACTTTAAATATTTTTTTTAAAAATAAAAACATAGTTTTTGAAGTTTGAAGATTATTTTAGAACAGTTCTATGGCCTCTACCGTTAATTAATACTTTTCAGACCCATTTTGAAGATGATCTCCATTTTTGCTTTTTTTATGTTTTTATTTTTTTTTAAATATTTAAAGTTATTTCCCTGTCCCCATTTCTTTGTAGGGCACTTGTCCCACCCTTACCCCCATTTTCCTTCCTTTTGCAGACCTCTAGGACCTTCCTAGACTTTTTTACAGCATTTTTAAGAATTTTCATTAAAATTACCAGAACCCCGAACCCGGACTTTTTTTGAAAAGTCCGGGTTCGGGTCCGTGTCCCGGACACCCCAAAGTTCGGTACGGACCCGAACTTTACAGTCCGGGTTCGCTCAACTCTACCCACGAGCTGCGTTGGGTGCCACCCTGCTGCGAACACGGTTCTTCCTCCTCCTCATCATCCTCGTCCTCCTCATCCTCCAGAACTGTGCCCTGTCCGAAGTTCCGCTGCAGCGCAGACAGGCGAGCAGCAGCAGGGTGAGAACGCTGAAAGTGTGCACAGACGGCCCGCACTTTCTGCAGCAGCTCTGACATATCCGGGTAGTTTTTTAGAAATTTCTGTACCACCAAATTCAGCACATGCACCAGGCAAGGGATCTGCGTCAAACCAACTAGGCCCAGAGCTGCTACGAGATTTCGCCCATTATTGCACATCACCAGGCCGGGCTTGAGGCTCAGTGGCAACAACCACTCATCGGTCTGTTGTTCAATGCCCGTCCACAGCTCCTGCACAGTGTGGGGTTTGTCCCTCAAACATATCAGTTTTAAAACAGCCTGCTGTCGTTTCCCCCTGGATGTGCTGAACTTGGTGGTGAAGGTGTTATGCAGACCGGATGAGGAGGTGGTAGAGGAGGAGGAAGCGGAGTAGGAGGAGGAGGCAAAGAGAAATGCCCTGCAATACTCGGTGGCAGAAGGACATGCGCCAAACTGCTATCTTCCTCAGGCCCACCCACCACTACATTTACCCAGTGTGTAGTAAGTGAGATATAGCGTCCCTGCCCGAGCTTACTTGTCCACGTTTCAGTGGTTATGTGGACTTTGCCACAGATGGCGTTGCGCAGTGCACACTTGATCTTGTCCCCGACTTGTTTGTGCAGGGAAGGGATGGCTTGCCTGGAAATGTAGTGGCGGCTGGGAACCATGTACTGTGGGACAACCGCCACCATCAGGTTCTTAAAACTGTCTGTGTCCACCAGACGGAATGACAGCATTTCAAAGGCCAGGAATTTGAAATGTTGGCATTCAGGGTCAGGGATTGTGAGTGGGTAGGGGGGTACTTCCTCTTTCTCTCCAGTGTTTGGGAGATGGACAGCTGTAAGCTTCCATGGGACCATGTGGAAATGCTTGGAGACGGTGGCGGACATGGTGGCGTTGCTGTCACATTGTCTGTTTGCTGGGTGGCAGGTGACACTGGCACTGTAGAGGTGGAGGAAGAGGCCGAGGCAGCAGCACAAGAGGAAGCAGGAGGAGGCCGAGACCTTTCTTGGATTTTATTCCACTGCAGCTCGTGCTTTGCATGTAGATGCCTGGTCATGCAGGTTGTGCTCAGGTTTAGAACATTTATGCCTCGCTTCAGGCTCTGATTGCACAGCGTGCAAACCACTCCTGTCTTGTCGTCAGCACATTGTCTGAAGAACTGCCACGTCAGGGAACTCCTTTGAGCTGCCTTTGGTGTTCTAGGTCCCTGGGTGCTGTGGGTAGTAGCAGGAATACTGTCTAGGGGACGGTTGCTCCGCTTTTGCAACCTGCTTCCTCTTTTGCTGTGCTGGTGCCTCTGTGCGACCACCACCTCTTCCTCCAAACTGCACACGTCACTCGCATGACCCTCATTCCATTTGGGGTCTAGGACCTCATCATCCTCCACATCATCTTCCACCCACTCTTCACCACTGCCCCCCTTGTCAGTCTGCACACTGTAGAAAGCCGCAGCAATTGGCACCTGTGTTTCGTCATCATCAGAGACGTGCTGGGGTGGTGTTTCCATGTCCTCATCCTGAAACAGAAGTGGTTGGTCATCGGTGCACTCAATGTCTTCCACTTCTGGGGCAGGACTATGTGGATGGCCCACAGAAAGCACATCAGCAGAGTCATCAAAAAGCATAAGAGACTGCTGCATGACTTGGGGCTCAGACTGCTTGGCTGATTTACAAGGGGCTGAGGTGAAAGACAGATGGCCATGGGGTTCAGGTGCCAACTCTGAGCTTTCAGCAAGGGACCAGGTGGAAGATAATGTGAAGGAACTGGAGGCATTGTCAGCCACCCAATCTACTATCGCCTGTACTTCTTCTGGCCTCACCATTCATTGAGCGGCATTCGGGCCTACCATATAACGTTGAAGGTTCTGTCGGCTACTCACACCTGAGGAAGGTGTTTCACTTGTGCATGTAGCTGGCACAGATCGACCACGTCCTCTCCTTGCAACAGGAGCATCACCAACACCACCAACACCAGAGGCACCAGCAGCACCACAACCACGACCACGTCCCTTATTTGATGCTCTCCTCATTCTGGACGCAAATGTACTATGTAGCACTATTTATTATTCTTTTTTTTTTAAACCAGCAATGTAGACGCACTTTTTAATTTTGTGCAAGAAATGCACAGCAAGGTACAAATGTGCTATGTAGCAATATTTATTTATTTATTTATTTTTAACCAGCAATGTAGATGCACTTTTTATTTTTGTGCAAGAAATGCACCGCTGGCCGCAAATGTAGCATTTAGATTTTTTTTTTTTAAACCAGCAATGTAGACGCACTTTTTAATTTTGTGCAAGAAATGCCCCGCTGGCCACAAATGTAATATTTTGCACAAAAAAAAAAATTATTTGTCTAACTGCAATGTAAAAGCAATATTTAAATATGCCAAAATGTTGCCAACTGAACTAACAGAACACGATTAAAGTAGTGTCCCTGACACACAAGCAGTTGCAAGTGCACTGCACTTGCAAAAATGGCTGCAAACGCCCACCTAACAAACAGATAAATTGCTTAGGTTTTATATGAGGCGCTTTGCTTAGCAAACAAAATGTACTCTAGCAAACAAAAATCTCCTCTAGCACCCACCCACCAATAAATCTCTGTTTTTAACAGATTTTCTAAAGCTAATCTGTCCCCCACAGCAGCAGCAGCATCCTCTCCCTACACTAGTATGAGATGATATGACATGCAGCTCTACATGACTCCAGCTTATATAGAGGCTGGGTCACATGATGCACTGGCCAATCACAGTCATGCCATTAGTAGGCATGGCTGTGATGGCTTCTAAGAGCAAACGAGTGAAACGCTTGTTGATTGGCTGCCCTGCAGCTATTCAACAGGCGCAAAAAAATACCCGAACCCCAAACTCAAACCCGGACTCTTTCTCAAATGTCCGGGTTTGGGACACGGACACCCTAAAGTCTGGTACGAACCCGAACTTTACATTTCGGGTTCGCTCAACTCTATTCGTAACCGATCAAAGAGTGCGTCTGTCCACAGTCTCGGTTGATAGGCTCACATTTTTAGAAATGGATCAGTCCTAGATCAGCAGCTATCAAGCCCCTGATGCTGATGCAACTAATTGAATTCACTAGGGATCTGGGATCCCTTGAAGACTGCCTATGCTGCTTATCCTTTTCCTCCTGAATCTTGATGATGCTAGCTTCCAACAATATTTTAGTTTTAGGACACAATTTTTCAACACCTGTCTTACAGGGGCATGCCATTACAATTTTTTTTAAAAAATTACAAGAGCAGGGCCTGTTCCTGCGCCATACAAGAGTAACTGTGAGGGGTTACAGTGTTCTGCCACCACTAACACCCAAGGCCCAATTTTTACACACCTTTTTGACTGGGACATGTCATTACAATTTTATAGAGTACAGTCCCTGTAGTATATATAATTCAGACTATATGGTGCAGTCAGTGTAGTATATATAACACAGTGTATTGAAGTGGATAAGAGGAACCCCATGCCAACATTTTTTAAAAAAGGGCTTGGTTTGGATTTTGGGGGGACCCCCACGCAAATTTTTTCTGTGATTTTTGATCTATTTTGCTGGGAGCCGGCAATACATTACAGCCACAAGCAGGTTTATATTACTTTTTTTCTTTAAAAATTTCATTTTGCTGCGGCACTCTTCTAAACATCACAAAGATGTGCCACTTTACAGGCAGGCTCAGGGCCTTTCTATGCAATACCCTTCATTTTAGTCACATAAAAAATTTGACTTTACAACTGCTTTAATGGCAACCAATACAATTAGGAAACACGAGCTATGAAAAACACATGCAGTTGGTTAGCATTAAAGTGTATGTGGACAGGGAAAGGCTTTATAGGTCTTTGATACATAGCTGAACTCAATGAACTTGGGTTTTTTTTTTAAACCTTTGTAACCATGTAACAGTGGCATCTCCTTGCCTTAATTTTCAACTTTCCTCCTGTCCACATGGGAGTTTTGGGTGTTCCAACAATCCAACAAGCATGATGGGGACCCCTCATAATGGGCCCAGCAAGTGATCAGGTTCAAGGATATCACTTATAGAATCCAGTAGACAACTGGTAGAAGAACATATCGTACAAAACTAGAACCAGCAAAAAAAATGTCTGATCAACTTAAGTCACCAACTCAGCTTTGTAATTATTGGAATTTTAGGTTGCTTTAGTAAAGTATTACAGAAATGAAAGGACTTGTCACTGACCTGTGTGTATCTGTACAGTCCGAGGATTTGAGCTATTGGAATTGTTGTGGATGAATACTGATCTCCAATAACACCAACCAGCTTGTTATGTCCTGAACAAGAATAATTAGGAATTGTCTTTCCTGGTCCAGATAAGATTTGTAGAACATTTTGCACAGCTTTCTTGGGATCCAGCCATGAATCAAATAGGTGATAGCCCAGTGTAACATTGGGTAAAATATCTGGATCCTGATTAATATGATCAATAGCAGCAAGAAAAGCTAAAAGATTCAAATACGTTCTGAATGTTGGTCTGAAAAACAGATTTATATGTTGTGAAAAAGTCTAAAGGGTCTATTTATATTTTTACCCAAGATTCACACAACTTTAAAATGTTATCAATCTTTCCAGTTGAATTGAATTGGAAAAATGTGAGAATCTTGTATAAAAGTTGGGTGAATCAGGTATGAAACATTTTTAATTGGACCCATTAAGTCAATCTTTTTTTAAATATTTATAAATGTGATGAACTTAACATAAAGTACAAATGGCAAGACCTTCTACCAATGCTTCCTAGAAGAAATATAAGACTTTCAAAAAACAGGAGGAATTTGTGGGCATTGCCATATTTTAGATAGCAGCCCACTGAAAATGTTTAAACTTGCCCAAGCTATAATTGGGCTTAAAACCCAGCACACTGCCTTTGCCAAACCAGAAAACGTAATCATAAAAAGGCTGTAATAGGTCCCTAAATAGGTTTAAACAAATACACATACAGTTGTGCTCATAAGTTTACATACCCTGGCAGAATTTATGATTTCTTGGCCTTTTTTCAGAGAATTTAAATGATAACACAAAAACATTTATTTTTCTCATGGCTAGTGTCTGGCTGAAGCCATTTATTATCAATCAACTTTGTTTACTCTTTTTATATCATAATGACAACAGAAACTACCCAAATGACCCTGATCAAAAGTTTACATACCCTGGTGATTTTGGCCTGATAATATGCACACAAGTTGACACAAAGGGGTTTTAATGTCTCTTAAAGGTAACCATCCTCACCTGTGATCTGTTTGCTATGTATGTATAAAAGGTTAATGAGTTTCTGGACTTCTGACAGACCCTTGCATCTTTCATCCAGTGATGCGTTGACATTTCTAGATTTTGAGTCATGGGGAAAGCAAGTCAAAGGATCTGTGGAAAAGGTAGTTGAACTGTATAAAACAGGAAAGGGATATAAAAAGATATCCAAGGAATTGAGAATGCCAATCAGCAGTGTTCAAACTCTAATCAAGAAGTGGAAAATGAGAGGTTCTGTTGAAACCAAACCACGATCAGGTAGACCAACTAAAATTTCAGCCACAACTGCCGAAAATTGTTCGGGATGCAAAGAAAAACCCACAAATAACTTCAGGACTCTCTGAAAACATGTGGTGTGGTTGTTTCAAGATGCACAATAAGGAGGCACTTAACGAAAGATGGGCTGTATGGTCGAGTCACCAGAAGAAAGCCATTACTATGCAAATGCCACAAAGTATTTTACTTACAATATGTCAAACAGCACAGAGACAAGCCTCAAACCTTCTGGCACAAAGCCATTTGGAGTGATGAGACTAAAATTGAGCTTTTTGGCCACAACCATAAATGCTACATTTGGAGAGGAGTCAACAAGGCCTCTGAAACACAGAGGTGGATCGCTGATGTTTTGGGATTGTGTGAGCTACAAAGGCACAGGAAATTTTGTCAAAATTGATGGCAAGGTGAATGCAGTATGTTATAAAAAAAAAAACTAGAGGAACATTTGCATTCATCAGCCAGGAAGCTGTGCATGGGACATACTTGGACATTCCAACATGACAATGATCCAAACACAAGGCCATGTCAACCTGTCATTGACTACAGCAAAATAAAGTGAAGGTTCTGGAGTGGCCATCTCAGTCTCCTGACCTCAATATCATTGAGCCACTCTGGGGAGATCTCAAACATGCAGTTCATGCAAGACAGCCCAAGAATTTACGGGAACTGGAGGCTTTTTGCCAAGAGGAATGGGCAGCTTTACATTCTGAGAAGATAAAGAGCCTCATCCACAAATACCACAAAATACTTCAAGCTGTCATTGATGTTAAAGGGGGCAATACACGGTATTAAGAACTGGGGTATGTAAACTATTGATCTGGGCCATTTGGGTAGTTTCTGTTCTCATTATAATTCTAAAAGAGTAAACACAGTTGATTGATAATAAATGGCTTCAGCCAAACACTAACCATGAGTGAAATAAATGTTTTGTGTTCTCATTCAGGGTATGTAAACTTATGAGCACAACTGTAAAATAGAAAATTTAATTGCAAACAAAACCCTGCTACTCCTATTGGATCAGCCGTTAACAATTCATTTACAGTGTCTTGAAGTAGCAATGTTTCTTGTAACTCTCATTAACGATTTTGCCTTCTGTTTTTATTCTTAGGTGGCATAAAAATTTGTGAAAAGGTGTCTGATCTGTACCTGTGACCAACTCATTGCTGCTGACAACACCCCCTGTGATAAAACCTGTCGGACAGAGCTTAGCTTGCTAATGCCATCATCTCTGCTGGATGCACTTGAGCAGACTTTCATGCCTGTTTACTCTGGCTTGGGAGCAAGCTGGCTACCTTATAGTGGTTCTACAGGATAAATATTTTTACCTTACTGTATTCCCGGCATTAAGGTAAAAAATGTTTAAGTAACAGTATCGCCCCCCCCCCACCAACCCCCCTTATACTTACCTTAGTACTCACTCGATCCAGCAATGTGCAGCAACCTGTAGTGGCTGTCTCCTCCCACTTCTGCTATGGAGTTCCACCTAGAAGAGGGGGAGCCCGAGGAGAGGAGGTTCAGGTCCCCCCTGTGACTGTGTACCGACCCTGGCCTGAATCTTGACTCTGCCTCTGTCTGATGTTCCTGTACCTTCTTTGCCTGGTTGTTGAAGACCTCTTGGCTTTTGTCCTGGCTACACTCCTGCCCACTAATCAAGCTTCACCAGGTTCCAGTTCCTGGTTCCTGCCTGGTGATTTATGGCCATCTGTTTCCTGCAAAATTACATTTTTTAATACAAATGTTTTTCAATGTTGTATTTGCCTCGACTTATCAGCAGAAGATTTGTTTTTTAAATGTTCAAGTACAAATAAGAGAGGATGGTGCATTAGCTGTTGACCAACAGTATATAATATGTCAATGGCTGGAATTACAATTTTACACACTAGTAGTTCACATCTAGCTCTCTTCATAAAAGCTATCCCATATACACGTGGTCCCCAGGTTGCAAACAAGATAGGGTCTGTAGTTTCGTTCTTAATTGAATTTGCATGTAAGTCGGAACAGGTACATTTTTTAAGTTTAACTCCAGCCAAAATAATAATGTTTACATTTTTTTTGGATAGCATAGGAAGGGTTAACACCCCTGCAACATTTGTTTTTCTGTCTGTACCCCTGTTCAGAAGATTTCATCTCATTTTTTGTCCCTATGACATTTGGATTTTGAAAATTTTGGGTTGTTGGGAAAACCAGGATTAGTGATAAAGCGTCATTGGAGACACCTTTTTCCCATTATGACTTTTCCAGGAGTGAATTTCCCTTCCTACATGTAGATTTCCTTTTGTAAGTAGGAGTCCTTTGTAAGCCGGATGTTTGTAACTAGGGGTCCGCCTGTAGTCATTATTTAAAGGTGAAACATACTTGATAAAATGATATTACCTTTCAAAAAGAAGCCCTAGTTCTACAGGACATATTATCAGGGCCAGACTGGAAATAAAAACCAGCCCTGGAAATAATTTCATACTAGTCCCATAACATTATTATAACAGCCCAACAGCATAACATCATTATTTTCGTGTTCATAAAAGGGAAAACCAGGCATTTTAAAGCACATTTGAAGAGTGTATTATATCTAGATAATACAGATATGAAAGCACATAGGGCTTTATATATATATATAAGAGAAAATTTGGGTTAAAAGTGGTAAAAGTGCAGACAGAGTACAGGAGGTGGTCATAGGCTGTGCAGACATGGTATAGGAGGAGATAGTCAGATTCTGCGGACATGGTGCAGGAGGAGATAGTCAGAGGCTGCGGACACAGTGTAGGAGGAGATAGTCAGAGGCTGTGGACATGATACAGGAGGATATAGTCAGAGGCTTCAGACACAGTGAAGGAGGAGATAGAGGCTGTGGACATGGTGCAAGAGGAGATAGTCAGAGGCTGCGGGCATGGTGCAGGAGGAGATAGAGGCTGCGGACATGGTGTAGGAGGAGATAGTCAGAGGAGGTCTTGTACTAGAATTATTGCTCTCGTTCTAACAATCACAGTGGTACCTCACAGTTTACATATGTGGTTGCGACCTGTGTATGTGTTCGCTTTTGCTTGCAAGCACGAGTGGATGGGGGCACTTTAAAAATGTTTTACTTTTATTGTTTATTTTATTTTTAAGTTTTATTTTACACTTTTCCTTCTTTTTTTTTGATGACTTTTATACCTATTACAAGGAGTGTAAGCATCCCTTGTAATAGGGATAGGGCATGACAGGTCCTCTTTACAGAAAGATCTGAGGTCTATAAGTCCCCAGATCTCTCCTCTTTGCTGGAAAGCCTGAAATAAAAAAAATAAAAAATTTCAGGCTTCCAGCAAAAAAAAAGGCAGTGTTTACATCTGCCGATGCCGGAAGTGATGTCACTTTGGGCCTCCGAGAATAATACAGATGGCCAGTGACCATCTGGCCCATGGCCACCTCTATGGTAAACCGTTGCCACCAGCGTATTCCTTCTCTGCATGGATGACATGGGAGAAGCATTGGAGGGCAGTGGGATTCCCTTCCCGCCGCCTGTAAAAGCAATCAAGCAGCTAAACAGCCACTATGATTGCTTTTACATTGTAGGGAATCACCTTCTGAAAATTGCCACTTCAAGTCTCCAACGTCATATGACATCAATCCTGGGGAAGTGGTTAAAAGAGCGCATATCTTTTCCAATTGCAGCAGGACAGAAGTGCAGTAGGACAAAAGTGCATAGTTTTAAAAAAAACAGTAGTTGGATACAGTAAGTTTAAACTATTTCTATTTTCCTTAAAGTATTTCAAATTGCTTTTCTTAAATTGTTTGCTTGTTAACATTGGTATTTTTGCTGTGTTGTTATTAGTGTTTGTTTGCTAAGTGCTGTTGAGGTGTTGAATACTGGGTGTTGTCAATTAGCATATGTAATAGAGGTGGGCTGTTGACCAAATTGGTGCTTAATTAGTGTTGTATTTAAGAAGGTGAGCAGCTCTTGTAGAGTTTACTCTTGATAGTTGCTCTTTCCAATTGCAGCAGTACAGAAGTGCAGTAGGACAAAAGTGCATAGTTTTAAAAAAACAGTAGTTTGAAAACAGCAGGAGTTTGGAGACAGCCAACTCTATTTGATTAGTGCCTGTGTTTGAATTTAAGTAAATCTCTCTTTAAAGATGTTTGGTTTAGTTCAGTGCAATACTTGTTTGGCATTTATTTTTCGTGGTGCTTTGTGGAAGCTGGGATGCTGTCCCATTTGTATGCAGGTTTCTAGT
>BLSH010147008.1:405627-421215 GCA_018402905.1 Glandirana rugosa
TTAAATGTGACAATATGTTCGACATGTGAGTGATGAAATGTAACATCGTTTCACAGTAAAGAAGTCACAACAGAGTACTTTTCTATATTATTTTATAAATGTTTGTACACTCCCCACATGAGTGAAAACACTCTATGTCATATAACTAGAGGTAGTGGATATTTCCGATAATACGTTAATGAAAAATGACAAAAAAATAAAAAATAAAGTTATTAGAAATAACTTTTAAGGTTAGTCATGTTCGTATTTTTGTCTAATCCATGTATAGTTACGGTTCCATTCTCGTAGTTCCAGTTTTGCGTCAATTGATCACATCGACGTAACCACATTGTATCCCTCGCAGGTTCGGGAGCATCTCTCTATACTAGTTCCACAGCAGGATCCCACTAGGGGTGGCTCTGGTTCTCCTAACCATTCTCTCTCTGTAGGGAAATATATGACTATGGTCATAAAAATGGTAAGGGTCCACGTCCTCTCTCTACGAGGGCTTGGACGCTCCCTATGTTACACCAATGCAGCTACACTAGTTAACTGCGTTTTGACCTTGATGCTCTTACCTTGGCATTGATATGTACCTAATCTGTTTTTATGCTTGTACTGATTGGAATTTTCAATAAAGATTATTGAAATAAAAAATAAAAAAACAGTAAAAAGTAATTGCATAATAGCCTTTATAGGTGATGGAGATCAATATACTGTATCTCACAAAAGTGAGTACACCCCTCACATGTTTGTAAATATTTTATTATATCTTTTCATGAGACAACACTGAAGAAATGACACTTTGCTACAATGTAAAGTAGTGAGTGTACAGCTTGTATAACAGTGTAAATTTCCTGCCCCCTCAATAGCTTCTCTAACAAGGCAGTGGTCATCTTGGAGGTGTGTTTGGGGTCGTTATGTTGGAATATTTCCCTGCGGCCCAGTCTCCAAAGGAAGGGGATCATGCTCTGCTTCAGTATGTCACAGTACATGTTGGCATTTATGGTTCCCTCAATGAACTGTAGCTCCCCAGTGCCGGCAGCACTCATGCAGCCCCAGACCATGACACTCCCACCACCAGGCTTGACTGTAGGCAAGACACACTTGTCTTTGTACTCCTCACCTGGTTGCCGCCACAATCTGTGAGCCAAACACACAACCAAGAAATTATGTTTCAGGGGGAAATTCTGTACACATTCTGTGTACAGAACACCTCCAGGTAGCCATATTTCACTGCATTGTCAGAAAATTACAGAGGCCGCAGATTGAAAAGGAAAGGTAATTTTTAATAACATTAAATTACAGTGTGACCTGTGTCACAATTGTATACGTTATATTATCTTTTTCTTTATTTGCTATTTTTTCCCCTTGAAAGTGGAGTTGCCCTTTAATGAAACACGGCAGCCTTGGGTACAATGTCTGCTCCATCTCAACTGCGCTCAGTCCGTGTATACACTGTTTGTGACATCTGCTCAGATTTCTTGATCTTAACCACTTCCTTACTGGGCACTTAAACCCCCCTCCTGCCCAGACCAATTTTCGGCTTTCAGCGCTGTCGCATTTTGAATGACAATTACGTGGTCATGCGACGTTGTACCCAAACAACATTTTTATAATTTTTTTCCCACAAACAGAGCTTTGTTTTGGTGGTATTTGATCACCTCTGTGGTATTTATTTTTGCACTATAAATAAACAAAGAGCGATGATTTTGAAAAAAGAACAATATTTTATACTTTTTTGCTATAATAAATATCCAAAAAAATATAAAAAAGAAAACAATTCATCAGTTTTGGCCGATATATCTTCTAATACATATTTTTGGTGTAAAAAAAAATCACAATCGGCGTATTTTTGCGCAAAAGTTATCGCGTCTACAAACTATGGGAATTGATTTATGGCGTTTTTATTATTTTTTTTTTTTTACTAGTAATGGCGGCGATCTGCGATTTTTATCGGTACTGCGATATTGCAGCGGACATGTCGGACATTTTTGACACATTTTTGAGACCAATGACATTTATACAGCGATCAGAAATTTAAATGTCCACTGATTACTGTATAAAAGTCATTGGCAGTGAAGGGGTTAACCTGCAGGGGGCAGTGAAGGGGTTAACAATGTTCCCTGGGTGTGTTCTAACTGTGGGGGGGCGGGACTGGTCGGGACATAACAGATCTAACTGATCCCAGTGACAGGGATCAGTAGATCTGGTATGTCCCATTCACAGAACGGAGAACTGCCGTGTTTACATTGGCGGTTCCCCGTTCTGAGGCTGCTACAGGTGATCGGTGGGTCTCGGTCGGACATCGAGTCCGCCCAACCCACGGGCACGCCCACGCAGCGTGTGGCGGCCGCGAGAGCGCACCGCCGCAGGCTGCGAGTGCGCGGGGAACGCGCACGAGGCAGGACATCCATGGACGTCCTGCGGGCATTTCAGAGCCGCGCTGTAGCCGCCTTTCGGCTATAGCGCGGTCCTGAACTGGTTAATGTAAGTGCACTACTTTGAATAAAATTTGCTTGGTTTTATCTGATTTACACTATGTGGATTTCTTTTTGCTTTCCTCCCTCCGTGGCTGTTATCATATCCATGTGAGCTCTAGTGGCATCCCATCCCCTAAGATCGATTGATGAAGAGGATCGGATTGTTGCAACATTTGGGCATTTTTGCTTCATTCTGAGGGTAAGAGTACCCAATCTTAATGTGCACCTGGTCTGTGGAAAGCACGAGGTGTTCTTTATACTTTAAGCGCTTATAAGGCCCTATTATCAGGGATGTTTAGAGATTTTTATTGACTTTTATTGATCTTCACTGAGTTATATTGTTTTGTATCACCATTATATTATATTGTTTTGTATCACTTTTACTACTATCTACCTTTATATGGTTGTTATATATTCACCCATGCACGGCATTTTGTTACACTAATCATTGCCAATGGTTATAGCCGCTAGCAGCGATCATTGTGTTCTGCTGGCAGGGAAGGCACACTGACTTTGTTGATGGAGGAATTGTACAAGTTTCATGGTGGAAGGAAAGAAAATTGTATTATCTGTGGCTTGATTTATCATCTTCTTGATTCTGGCCTTATTTTAACACATTTAGGAATTTGAAGAGATATGTTTTAATTTACCCTTCCACAACAAATCACTGCACAATATATATTTATTGTCTTGAATATATTTTATTTTATATGACTTATTCATTTCCTTCCATGAGACATTATTTGTTCACAGTTTATATACTTAACGCTAGTTAACGTTTAAATTCCTGTAAGTTGCATGTGAATGTGTTGTTCTCTTTTCTGATCATAAAACAATAAAAATAGTGAACAGATATTGGTACTTTAATGCACACAACAACTAATCAAACTCCTTGTTTTGTTTTCAGACCACAGACTGTAAAGTAAAGTAGCATTCGGTTCATACATCAATCTTCATGTAAGCTGCAATCTGGCATTAATTCTAGCACACACTTTTAGTAAAGTAATATTCGTTGTTCCTTGGCACTCTGATCACGTACCTGTAATACTTTTGCCCAGGAATACCTAGAACATTATTTTCCATTTTAACAGTGAGCATAGCTCCGATTATGAAATCTCCATCCTGAAAATGTTGGTGTTCATCAAACACATCAGTAAATTTAATGGAACAGGCTGGTGGTCCCTGAATCTCTGATGTCTGGCATGTCATACATAGGAAGATCACACAAAACATAATGATTAAGGGATAAGATACAAGCATAGTTTCTTAAATTATGAAGTCATGAAGTCTACTTTTCATAGATGACACAGTCCCCGATGTCTCTGATTCAATGGCAGTGCAATGAGCTGACTCCTCTGTCCCTCTCTTTATACAGTTCAGCGTGATACATCTCTCATTGTTCTCAATATAGTGACATCACTTTCTATCTAGTTTTAGATGCTTCTGCAAGTGACATATTATTGAAAGTGATAAAATTTAGCCATGTATTGTTATTAATGTTATTTTAACAACTTTAAGCCAAGATACATATTTCTTTAAAAGTTCCAAGATTTGTTAGCTAATACTAAATATAGCTCTTCAACAGTGGCAGCCCATCCATTAGAGGTGCATGGGCACTGCCCCTCTTTCCATGCAGCTGCCACTGCTCTTCCAGCTAATGGAAATGTTATAATTAGGGATGGGCCGAACCCCCAGTTCGGTTCGCACCATAACTTGCGAACAGGCTAAAAATTTGTGCGAACACGTGAACGCCGTTAAGATCAATGGGACGCGAACATGAAAAATCAAAAGCGCTCATTTTAAAGGCTTATATGCAAGTTATTGCCCTAAAAAGTGTATAGGGACCCGGGTCCTGCCCTAGGGGACATGTATCAATGCAAAAAAAAGTTTTTTTCAGGAGCAGTGATTTTAATAATGCTTAAAGTGAAACAATATAAATGAAATATTCCTTTAAAAATCATGGCGTGGGGTCCCTTTAGTCTGCCTATAAAAGGGTGCACCTCTGTGATGTTTAGAACAGTGCCAGAGCAAAATAACATTTGTACAGGAAAAAAATTGTCATTTAAACCACTCATAGCTGTAATGTATTGCCGGTTCCTGGCAATATAGATAAATTCACTGAAAAAGCATTGCGTTGCCCCCCCCCCCAGTCCATACCAGGCCCTTCAGGTCTGGTATGGATTTTAAGGGGAACCCCATGTGACGAACGCGGGTATCAGATCACTGCCCTCCTCACCGATCGGCGACCGAGGACCCCCCTGATCCAATACCGCACTTGTCACTAACGTAACAATGCCACTCTCAGCTGCTTTCAGCACAAAGATTTCCCAGTTTGCGGGACCACCATCTAAGTGTCAGCCGCCTGAGAGTGATTGTTACCGGCTTAATCAGTGTTTTGAAGATGATTTCCTGGTCCTCTGATGTTTGATGTTAAGGGAGAACTCCTATCTGATGGTCACAGTCTCTTTTCTCTGAAACACTAGGGGTGGGGCCATACCTCTTCTGGTCATTCGTATGAGAGAGGGCGTTTCCTTAGACAATGTCCAGGGCGGACCGTGGAGATACATGCTGCATAATCATGCATGGATCATTACTTGTGACCGAATCATCTTACATATTTTACAGTATGAAATTTAATCTCAGCTTGCAATAAGCTTTCATATGACTCCAAACATGAGAATTCTAAAACCTTATAGAACCCTAGGGAGGGAATGGAATAATTCTATCCCTCCTTGGGTAACAAGGGGTGGATGTGTATACTTGAATTATCCGGACCGAAATTCTACATTCAAATATGTAATGTTCATCACTATGGCATACCTATAGCGGAAGTTATGACTGTATGTAAGTTTTCATGTAAGTTTAAGGCAGCAAGGGAGAGTCATCCCTAGGTCAGACCTGCCAGGGTAATTTATGGGCCAACAGCAGTGTGTTGTATGTTTGTTCAAGATAAGGGACAGGCCTTCTTCCTGGCCACTATGAACCATAATCAAAGGCCTCCTTTTAAATTAGCCTATACACACTCAGAGGGGGGTGACAAGCCTTCCAAACTGCCATGTCAGAAGGAGAGAGAGAGAAAAAAAAAACTTAACTATTTACGTAACTTCCCTGCCAAGATGGAGTCAGTGTTGCTTTGGGCCTGGTATCATTACCTCGCGTGGATCTCACGCATGATACCATAACACCCCAGTCTGAAATTTTCAAAACAAATTGCATAAGGTTCCCCCCCCCCAAAGTCCATAACAGACCCTTCAGGTCTGGTATGGATTTTAAGGGGAACCCCACTCCGAAATTTTCAAAAAAAATTGCATAAGGTTCCCCCCCAAAGTCCATAACAGACCTTTCAGGTCTGGTATGTATTTTAAGGGGAACCCCGCCCAAAATAAAAAATGTGCAGCGGTCCACCCAAAGTCCAAACTAGGCCCTTCAGGTCTGCTATGGATTTTAAGGGGAACCCCGTCCAAAATGAAAAAAAATTGCGTAGGGGTCCCCCCAAAGTCCATACCAGGCCTTTTAGGTCTGCTATGGATTTTAAGGGGAACCCTGTGCCAAATAAAAAAAATGGAGTAGGGGTCCCCCAAAATCCAAACCAGAACCTTATCCGAGCATGCAGCCCTGGCATGGCAACAGGGGGTGGGGATGAGTGAGCGCCCCCCCTTGCCGAACCATACCAGGCCACATGCCCTCAACATGGAGAGGGTGCTTTGAGGTCCCCCCAAAGCACCTTGTTCCCATGTTGATGGGGAGAAGGGCCTTATCCCCACAACTCTTGTCAGTGGTTGCGGGGGTCTGCGGGTGGGGGCTTATCGGACTCGGGAAGCCCCCGTCAATAAGGGGGCCCCGAGATCCCAACCCCCTCTATGTGAATAGGTATTGGGGAACATTGTACTCCTACCCATTCAGCAAAAAAGGAGTATAATGGTACAATAAACAAGAGACAGTTTTGACAAGTCCTTTATTGTGTAAAATAGCTCTTCTTCTTTATTCTTTCTTTCTCCATCTTCTCCTGCCCTGGTCCTTCTTCTGGTCTTCTGCTTCTTCTTTCGGTCTTCTTCCTTCCTCTCTTCGTCTTCAAGCTCCATCTTCTTCCTTCTTCTTTCATCGCCGTCGTGCCCACTGCCACAGCCACGCCGTCCACTCCAGAGGCGTCTCCCAGAATGGGCGGTCTTCAGTTTGACATTTCTTTTATAAGAAGGGGCAGGGCAGGGCCATGAATGAATGATGTCACATCATACATATATAATATATATATATATATTATATATTATTTTTTAGCAGAGACCCTAGGAAATAAAATGGTGGTCCTTGCAATTTTTTTATGTCACACGGTATTTGCGCAGCAATTTTTCAATTTTTTTTCAAAAAAGAAAAAACAAACAAACAAAACACAATATTTACCCCATTTTTAGTATAATGTGAAAGATGATGTTATGCAACATAGTAAATAGTAAATAGATACCTAAGATATCACACTTTAAAGTTGCAAATTCTCTTGCAATGGCTCCAAACTTCAGTACTTAAAAATCTCCATAGGCGACGCTTTAAAAATGTTTACAGGTTACCAGTTTAGAGTTACAGAGGAGGTCTAGTACAAGAATTATTGCTCTCGCTCTAACAATCACAGTGGTACCTCACCGTTTGCATATGTGGTTGCGACCTGTGTATGTGTTCGCTTTTGCTTGCAAGCTCGAGTGGATGGGGGGCGCTTTTAAAATGTTTTACTTTTTTTATTGTTTATTTTATTTCTAAGTTTTATATTATACTTGTCCTTTTTTTTTTTTTACGACTTTTATACCTATTACAAGCAGTGTAAGCATCCCTTGTAATAGGGGTAGGACATGACAAGTCCTCTTTACAGAAAGATCTGGGGTCTATAATTCCCCAGATCTCTCCTCTATGCTGGAAAGCCTGAGATAAGAAAAAATAATCAATTTCAGGCTTCCCAGAAAAAAAAATGGCAGTGTTTACATCTTCCGGCACCGGAAGTGATGTCATGATGTCACTTTGGGCCTCCAAGAATCATAGAGATAGTCAGTGACCATCTGGCCCATGGCCAGCTCTATGGTAAACCATTGCCGCCGGAGTATTCCTTCTCTGCACGGATGACATGGGAGAAGCACTGGAGGGCAGTGGGATTCCCCTCCCGCCGCCTGTAAAAGCAATCATGCGGCTAAACAGCCACTATGATTGCTTTTACATTGTAGGGAATCACCTTCTGAAAATTGTCACTTCAAGTCTCCAACGTCATATGACATCAATCCTGGGGAGGTGGTTAAAAGAGGGCATATAGCAAAAAAAATGCCAGAAGAAAGCCGAATAAGAACCACTGGGAAAACGTGTGATTCCCTATGGTTTATGAAAAAGGACCAAAAAAGTTGAACACACGATTAAATTCATTTCTAGATATAGGAAGCAATACAATCAAGTTAGGAATGTTTTGCAAATGTAATGGTATCTGCTAACATATATGGCCTGTTTTATTAGACAAACACCAGGAATTGTATTTCGCAGGGCAGCATCTTTAAAAGACAAATTAGTTCACATCAGTTTAAGGGAATCACAGGCAAGGACCACTTCCAGACCAGGCCTATTTTTTACACTTGGTGTTTACAAGTTAAAATCTTTTTTTTTTTTTGCTATAAAATTAAACCCCCCCCCCCAAACATTATATATACTGTATATATATTTTTTCTAACACCCTAGAGAATAAAATGACTGTCAATACTTTATGTCACACCGTATTTGCGCAGCGGTCTTACAAGCACGATTTTTTTGGGAAAAAATTCAATTTTGAGTTAAAAAATAAGACAGCAGTAAAGTTAGCCCAATTTTTACACTAGTGTGAAAGATAATGTTACACTGAGTAAATTGATACCCAACGCGTCATGCTTCAAAATTGCGCCCGCTTGTGGAATGGCAACAAACTTTGGCACTTAAAAATATCCATTGGTGATCTTTAAAAATTCATGTAGGTTACCAGTTTTGAGTTACAGAGGAGGTATAGACCTAGAATTATTGTTCTCGCTCTAACGATCACGGCGATACCTCACATGTGTGGTTTGAACACCATTTTCATATGCGGGCGGGACTTACATATGCGTTGGCTTCTGTGCGTGAGCTCGGCGAGACAGGCTGCTTTAAATATATATATTTTTGTCTTATTTATTTTACTTTTTATATTTACACCGTCCATTTAAAGAAAAAACTTTTGATCACTTTTATTGCTATTACAAGAAATGTAAACATTCCCTGTAATAGAAAAAAACATGCCAGGACCTCTTTAATATGAGATCTGGGGTCAAAAAGACTTCAGATCTCATATTTACACTAAAATGCAATAATAAAAAAAACTACATTGAAAAAAAATGTCTCCTTTAAGTACTTTGGGTGGAAGTGACGTTTGTCGTAGATTCCACCCTGAAATGCTATGGAGCCGAGTGGGCGGCATCTTCCACTCACTTGGCTTACAGGCACTGGGGGGGAGTGGATCCGATCATCTCCGCTGCTACCGGCAAGTCCGGTAAGTGGCGGAGATGACGGAAAAGTGCTGGGAGGAAGTGGCTTGCGGCGAATCCGCCACAGAGACCACTTTTAACAGAAACGGCTGCTGAAAAAAACAATACCGGGGTTATGGTAGCTATCTGCTACCATAACAACAGTATTCCACTTCAAAGGGCCGTCGTATATACATGATCGGCGGTCCGGAAGTGGTTGGGTGCTTTCCAATGTGGGAGTTGCCCATTTTGTAAATGTATAAACAATCATAAGACATATATTGCCTAATTGCCAAACAATGAGCATTCTGGGAGAGATTTACTAGAGCTAACCGAAGTAGACAGCTTCTAACTTCAGTTTGTTCAATTAAACTTTGGCAATAAAACCTGGCAGCTGATTGGTTACTTTGCAAAGCTGCCTCAGAGTCTGTGCACAAGTTTTAGTAAATAGCCCCCTATATATCTACTGAGTTGCCAGTTTTTACAATGGCACAACTAAACATGTGTTTTGGAAAAGGATATATATGATCATGTCCATGATACAGAAATCAGGGACATGAACTCCCCCAGACAGACATGTGGCAAAACATCACCATTATTAATCATCATATGTAAAGTTTATAGCCCCTGATCGGGTGCACTTTGACCCAAGGGGGAAACTAGGGTTGACACCCAGCCGAGACTCACCCGGACAGTCCGGGTTTTGAATCATGTGTCCAGGCTTTAGACCACCAGAAACCCGGACACAATATTCAGAATGGACTGCGGCTCACTAAGAACCACAACCACCGAGTACATAGGCGTGCAATGTACACAAAGGGTAGCACCACTCTAACTGTGAAAACCTACAAATATGTGTGTTGGTTACTGGAACCTTTGCTCCAGGTGCCAGGTTCAGTCGTCACAAACCCACCTCCCACTCGTCACAAACCCGGAATATGGATATATGGAAAGAACCCGCACTCTGGAATCCATCCAAATTCTTTATTTGATAATCACCAAGTACAAAGTAACTGATAACATGTTTCGGCGAAGAGCCTTGTTCACAGCTCCAAGGTGTGAACATAGGCCCCACATTCATACATAGACAGGAGAGGAGAGAGGGCTTGATCTACTCCTCCTCCTCCTGCCCCTATCCCCATGTCTTCCCACCCACACCCCAATCTCTGGCATTCTGTGCCTCAGGAAAGGGATGTGTGGGCTGGTACTTTGAAGCTCAGCAACCAACAGATACATCATGGATGAAAATTTTTGATGCCTCAGCCTCTATCCTTGAGTGAGGAAGCTCACCATCCACTGTGTGTGACTGAAGTCTCCCGCCTCCCTCCTTTCTCTTTCCTGCCTCCAAGCGAGTGAGTACACTAATGTAAGGGGGACTCTGATGTAAGGGGTGTCATGTGGACTCTGATGTAAGGTGGGAGGTTTGATGAGGAGAAACTCCCTTACATCAGAGTTCCCCTTTACTCCAGAGTCCACAGTGTTCCGCCTTAAAATGTGATGAATTCACTCCTCTAGGATGACTAGTTTTCTGAGTTTGAATAATTCCACCTCATTAAGGTTTGTTCACATCAGCCGCTGCCTTACTATGCAGAGGCTAGTGCACGATCCGGTGCTAAAACTGCAATGCCGATGTGCCCATGACAGGTAATTGTGCTGTTTATTTTTTTTTTTAGCAAAACATTATTGAAATGTCACACAATGACATTTTATAAAGCTCTATGGGCTGCTGTGCAGTGTGAGGAGGTGGATTACCTCATACTGCTCTGTGCTGGGAAAAAGTAATTGCATACTAGCATTTATAGGTGATGTAGATCAATATACAGCATCTCACAAAAGTGAGTACACCCTTCACATTTTTGTAAATATTTTATTCTTTTCATGTGACAACACTGAAGAAATGACACTTTGCTACAATGTAAAGTAGTGAGTGTATATATATTAATCTAAATGCAGTATGTCCCCTTATTAGCAAGCCCTTCTATACAGACCTATAAAAAAAATATGACTACACATGAAATGAATCTCATATATTTTTTAGCAGCTAGAACAGCTATTGCCAAATCCTTTCGTACCATTCACATCGATTTAAAAAAATTGTCATGGATTATGATAAACAAAAAAAATAAATGCTATAGTGAATGATAACATGACTTTATTTAAAGCGTAACTTCACTTTTGTTGAGAAAAAATCATTCCTCTCTGAGTGATCTGTGTACATTGCAAGGAAACAACCTTTGTTACAGATTCCTACCTTTTATTATTCTGAGGAAATCCCTGTGTGCTTGTCTGGGTCCATGTTCTGAGTGAGTCTAATGGGAGTGATTTCATAATTATCAATCAGCTGCTGCACCTGCTGAACACTAATGAGGAAAGCTGCTGGGTCTGCATCCCTTTAGACGTGATTTCCTATTGGGAGTATCACCCAAAATGACATTTTTGTAGCAAGGGATGCCTGAAATCTGACTTTTATCTCAGTGCCCGTTCACACAGGGGCAACTTGTGATCCGACTTGAGTTGCCTCAAGTCGCCCCAAGTCTCTTGACATTTAAAATCCCATCGAAATGAATGGGAGCCATCTTAATATACACGACTGAAGTCCCTCCGACTTCAAGGCAACTTCTGAAAAGGTTCCTGTACTACTTCTAGGTGACTTCTATCCGACTTGTGCCCATAGGATTCAATAGAAGTCACCTCCAAGCCGGATCCCCCATCTACATGGAAGTGACTTTACAGTTAAAAGAATATAATTTATTTTTAGGCAGCCCCCTCCCTCCCTTCTCTGATTGGTCAAGGCAAAGTCGCCTGGCAAAAGTCGCGTTGTAAAGTCGCCTGAGGTCCTTGAAGTTGCGCTGGAAGTCGCACTGGAAGTCGCACTGAAGTCGTCTAGCGAAGTCGCGCCGAAGTCGGGTCGCCCCTATGTGAATGCAGGCTTAGTGTAAACTTCTGAGAAAATCTGTGAGCCAATCAAACAAACAAGAAATTATGTTTCAGGGGAAATTCTGTACACATTCTGTGTACAGAACACCTCCAGGTAGCCATATTTCACTGCATTGTCAGAAAATTACAGAGGCCGCAGATTGAAAAGGAAAGTTCATTTTTAATAACATTAAATTACAATGTGACCTGTGTCACAATTGTATACATTATATCATTTTTTCTGTATTTGCTATTTTTTCCCCTTGAAAGTAGAGTTACCCTTTAATGAAACATGGCAGCCTTGGGTACAATCTCTTGCAAATAACAATAATTAATCAAATTGTAATTCAATTGGAATGTTGTGCACTTACCATCTTCTTCTCTTCTTTCTTAACATAAAGTGTTACCAAACCCAGTAATATGAAAATAGTTAATCTGCCACCCCACAGTGCCCACAGCTTATAAAACTTATTTTTACATTAAAATACTGCCACTATATACCTTTTTGGATGATCTGTATACCATGGTTTCCTGATAAACTTCAGTTTCTCCAGTACTGAGAGTTCAGATAGGAGGAGATTTCCACTACAGCCTGTATACACGCCCACATGTGTGATGTCAATATCATGTGACCTGGCTATCTCTGAGAACAAGGAAATGTTCTCTCCAGCATAAAAGACACAACTGAGCATGTGCAGATCGGCTACCCTTACTGTGTTAGCTTGGCTTCCCCAGATAAACAGTGCAGGAGGGGAAGATCTGTACATACAAGATAAAACAGCCTTTTTACACAATGCAGAGGATTAACCCCTTAAGTTCCACAGTGAGTATAGCAAGCATGGTGTGCTGCATACACAGACTGATTTTACTGTTTAAGCCGGCCACAGATGGATCAAATCTTGGTCGGTTCAGCAACACATTTAGGAATTTGAAGAGATATGTTTTAATTTATCCTTCCACAACAAATCACTGCACAATATATATTTATTGTCTTGAATATATTTTATTTCATATGACTTATTCATTTCCTTCCATGAGACATTATTTGTTCACAGTTTATATAATTAACTCTAGTTAACTTTTAAATTCCTGAAAGTTACATGTGAATGTGTTGTTCTCTTTTCTGATCGTAAAACAATATAAATAGTGAACAGATATTGGTACTTTAATGCACACAACAACTAATCAAACTCCTTGTTTCGTTTTCAGACCACAGACTGTAAATTAAAAATTGTAAAGCTGAAAGGTTGCTGTATGCTATAGCATTCGGTTCATACATCAATCTTCATGTAAGCTGCAATCTGGCATTAATTCTAGTAAACACTTTTAGTAAAGGAATATTCGTTGTTCCTTGGCACTCTGATCACGTACCTGTAATACTTTTGCCCAGGAATACCTAGAACATTATTTTCCATTTTAACAGTGAGCATAGCTCCGATTATGAAATCTCCATCCTGAAAATGTTGGTGTTCATCAAACACATCAGTAAATTTAATGGAACAGGCTGGTGGTCCCTGAATCTCTGATGCCTGGCGTGTCATACATAGGAAGATCACACAGAACATAATGATTAAGGGATAAGATACAAGCATAGTTTCTTAAATTATGAAGTCATGAAGTCTACTTTTCCATAGATGACACAGTCCCCGATGTCTCTGATTCAATGGCAGTGCAATGAGCGGACTCCTCTGTCCCTCTCTTTATACAGTTCAGCGTGATACATCTCTCATTGTTCTCAATATAGTGACATCACTTTCTCTCTAGTTTTAGATGCTTCTGCAAGTGACATATTTTTGAAAGTGATAACATTTAGCCATGTATTGTTATTAATGTTATTTTAACAACTTTAAGCCAAGATACACGTTTCTTTAAAAGTTCCATCTTAAGATTTGTTAGCTAATACTAAATAAAGCTCTTCCACAGTGGCAGCCCGTCCATTAGAGGCGCATGGGCTCTGCCCCTCTTTCTATGCAGCTGCCACTGCTCTTCCATCCAATGGAAATGTTATAATTAGGGATGGGCCGAACCCCCAGTTCGGTTCGCACCATAACTTGCGAACAGGCTAAAAATTTGTGCGAACACGCGAATGCCGTTAAAATCAATGGGACTCGAACATAAAACAAAAGTGCTAATTTTAAAGGCTTATATGCAAGTTATTGCCCTAAAAAGTGTATGGGGACCCGGGTCCTGCCCTAGGGGACATGTATCCAACTCTTGTTGGATGGGGGAACAGGGCCTGATGTTTTAAATTATTTTAAAAATTGTGACGAAAGCCCCCAGTCAAAAAGGTGCTGAAAACTTGGGCTTTGGGTGCTGGCAGTGCCAGGACACTGTAACCCCTTGCAGTTACTCTTGTTGGACGGAGGAACAGGGCCTGATGTTGTAAATTAGTTTAAAAATTGTGACGAAATCCCCCAGTCAAACAGGTGGCAAAATATTGGGCCTTGGGTGTTGGCAGTGCCAGAACACTGTAACCCCTTGCAGTTCCTCTTGTTGGGTGCAGGAGCGGGCCCTGCTGTTGCAAATTATTTTAAAAATTGTGATGACATGCCCCAGTCAAACAGGTGCTTGGGCCTTGGAGGAGTGCGCATGTGCAGGAGCTCCAGGATAGTTACCTGATCCGGAGCTCCGCACCTTCACCCGCCTACGGAGCCCGAAGCTCCATCTGACAGCACCACAGAGAGCATCCTTAAGGGGATCCTTTCCCCCCAAGCCGCCCACAAGCCTGGGACCCAAGATTGCAGAGCAGGGGCGGCCACCCGAGTCCATTCGCCACATCGTGGCAGCAGCGGGGTGTACCAAGATGGCCGCGGCTGCGGCCTAACGAACGCTGCGGACCCAGCTCAGAGTCTACAACCACGCTGGTGCAGTCAATCCGGTCAAGACCAACCTGCCAGCACACCCAGGGAGAAGGTTAGTGGAAAAGGCCTAAAGAACTCCCTGTTCTCCAAGACCCCTAGTGATTCCTCCAAATTTCTCTGCAGAAACTCAAGGCAGCCTCCCAAGCCTCCTGAGAAGCTATCAGGGATTGAGCCACGGCCGATCCTAGGGTCACAGACGCCTGGGTGCAGAAATATTTCTGGCGCCCCCACATGGGCGTGGTCATATTAATAACTCCTCCCCTTTGCAAACGTTTCTATGGCAGTCAAATAAACACAGAAATGCTCCCCTATGGAGTCTTTGTTCCCATAATATCCTCCCACGATCTCATAACAATAAACAAAATACAGGAAGAGAAGCAGAGTACTGTAATGGGACCTGGAGCGGGTACACAGAGAGGGCTTCTGTTAGAGAGTCTGTTAGAAAGAGCCCCCAAACATACTGCAGACGTGGTACAGGAGATGGTCAGAGACTGCAGACATAGCACAGGAGATGGTCAGAGACTGCAGACATAGCACAGGAGATGGTCAAAGACTGCAGACATAGTACAGGAGATGGTCAGAGACTGCAGACATAGTACAGGAGATGGTCAGAGACTGCAGACATACTACAGGAGATGGTCAGAGACTGCAGACATGATACAAGAGATGGTCAGAGACTGCAGACATAGTACAGAAGATGATCAGAGACTGCAGACAAACTACAGGAGATGGACAGAGACTGCAGACATGATATAGCAGATGGTCAGAGATTGCAGACATGATACAGGAGATAGCCAGAGACTGAAGACATAGTACAGCAGATGGTCAGAGACTGCAGACATAGTACAGAAGATG
>BLSH010147008.1:424530-465416 GCA_018402905.1 Glandirana rugosa
GAGAGGCGAAAAGTTCCGACTAGTGTCGGTCCGTCGAAGGGCCTCCCGCCGCCGACGATCTACTCTTCTCGGCGAGACAGGTCACATACTGTGAGTCTCCCCCTCGACGCCGCTAAGCCGCCGCCCTCCGGGAAGCTGCCTGGCTGTGATCAGCCTTGAAAAGCGGAGAGGAGTGAAGGGAGAACTTTTATAGTTCAGCGCCCCCTCCCTGCGGCGCCTGGGTGCACTGCACCCCGCGCACCCGCCCAGGATCGGCCCTGGATTGAGCTCACTAATATAGAGGCTTTATTGAGCTCTTTCAGCCCCTCACCACACAAATATAAGCTCCAAGTTGTGGGCATGTGACATCCCCTGCCATCCCTGGAGCCCAGCCTGATTCCCCAGTCCAACGGTTTATACCCAGGGAGGGAGACCCGGTCCCTAAGGCAGGGCAACATCCCCCTGCATGCCGGCTCCGACCACAAAGAAGGACCTGAGTCTGCTATTTCCTGCAGCCTCACCGCAGGGGAATACTGGGATGGCCGCCACTCCAGTCGCAGCTACAGGAGGCATGGAAAGCCCTCGCTCGGATAGCCTCCCTTCAGAGAACCCTGGACATTCTATACGCCCGGATTCTAGGCCAGTGATCTCCCCTGCTTTGCTGACTTACACTCCAGGGCTGCAGGGAGGGCACCCCTCAGCTCCCCTTGCCATCTCCCTCCTCCACTGAATCATTACTAAGCCGAATCCAAGAGGAACTATCCTCTCCTCCGTTGGGACCTAACAGCACAGATCCAGCTTCACCCAGCCCCCCCAGCCATAACATTTCTTTACAAGTGGAACACCTTTACCACAAATTTTCTACTCTTCTAGAGAGGGGACTAGCAAACACGGTTGCCACTATAACTGGAGAGATCAAATCGGACTTTCAAATGCTGGGGATTCGAAATGAAGCAATCGAGAACAAGCTGGACTCAACTACGGCAATTTCTAATCAAAATTCAGATCTTATTGGCTCCTTACAGGACCAGCTAGATATGGCCCTCTCAAGAATCGACGATCTAGAAAATAGGTCTAGACGATATAATTTCAGAGTAAGAGGCCTTCCGGAAGAGATTAAGGACATCCCGGACGCAATACAAAACGTGATCACCAACTTACTACCGGATACTCCTAAACATCGTTTAGAACTGGACAGGGCCCACAGAGCTCTGGGTCCCCTTTGGAAAGACGGCATCCCGAGAGACATAATTGTCAAACCTCATTTTTATGCCATAAAGGAAGGGGTTATGAAACAATCCAGAATCACCGCCAAGATTCTTTGCAAGGGGCACCCGGTTCAAATTTTTGCTGACCTTGCACCATCTACCATACAAAAACAGAGAGCTCTAAAACCCCTCCTGGCAGTGTTAACGGAGAAAGAAATAAAATACAAGTGGTCCTTTCCATTTGCTGTTAAATTTTCCCTTAAAGATAGGGAGTATTTCTCATCTCTACAGGAGGGAGAGAAACTTTTCCTCCACCTAAAGTTGATTTCTCAGGAATCCGATATGGACACTTCCAATAACACCAGCTCGTCTAAGAGACAGTCTCCCACCAGCCCCAGGACCCCTCTCTGGAAGAAGGCCAAGCCAAAACGAGCAAAAGCAAATGGCCCCCCATGATTTGGGTCGCAGGCGAAAACCATCTGGCCTCTAACTTGCAGGTCTTCTGATCTGGGGAAACGTCTACTCCACAGCCTTCTCGTTTTGTTTATGGACCCTATATAATTCTTAACCATATCTTCTTGTAGGGCCATCACAGACTTTTGACCCCTCTTAGCCTCTGGTGTTAGCCTTGTTCGTACAACCCTATTGATATAGTCCTGACGCACCAGGAGTCGGTTAACACCTTTCTACTTTCCGGATTGTTTGATTGCTTTGTTTGATTGCTTTGAACTAGTAACTCTCCGTTATCACAGAATCAAAATCGAAGGCGGGGTGCACTAAATGGTTCTCCTATGCTCCTCGGACTTCATGTTCCATCCTTTTGGGCCCAGGCCCCCTGCCCTGTGGAGGCATCCCGCTCCCTACTTTTAGGGGGGTGGGGGCCTTCACAGGGCTGGATCGGACGGGATGGCAACTATTCCTTCCCGGACGGGAAACAACTAAGGCTTAGGGTCAGTTTCAAGACCTTTTATTGGACTAGAATATACCTTGTCATACTTTATTATTGTTCATGACATTTTTTTGTTTTTTCACAGGGCCCCTAGGCGGGTGAGGGCCCACTTGCGCCTCCGCCCCTCTCTCTCTGACCTCCCGAGGCAGTTCAGAGATGGGCTGTCTGGCAGTAAAAGCCAGACTTTTTGGTCTCTACCAAAGGGTACCCAAGGGGCTCTATTTTTTCTCCCCCTTTGGCCGCATTCCCCTTAGTTGGAGTAAATGGCCCTTTTTAGGGCTACCTATCTGTCGAGAATGGTTTACAGTGTTTAATACTAACTTTATGTTATTTCTGGTTTCACCCTTTCTTCCTCTCCTTTTTTCCTTCTCTCTTTCTAGAGTGGTTGCTGATCAGTATTCTGTCTCCAAGACCAGAAATGGTTCCCTGGATAACGTGAGTTCCCTGGGAAGCGTGCGTGACTTCACTAACATAAGTACCCACTGCTCCAATAATGATGGCTGACCTCCCACAAATCCACACTGTCAGATGTAAGGGATCCAGAGGGAAGGTATATTTTAGTAAAAGGTAATATTGATGGGTGAATCATCACTCTGATTTCGTACTACGCCCCCAACAAGGGTCAGTTAAAATTCTTTCAGAAAATGTTAGATGCCCTCTCCCCCTTGTTGGAGGGCACAATAATTTTTGGTGGGGACTCAAATGTGGCCTTTGACCAATCATTAGACAAAACCAGACCCCTAGGTAGCCAACTGATGCACCCATCTATAGTTAGTTTACGAATAGCCAAACTTCTCCACACACATAACTTAATAGATGTCTGGAGGGATAAGCATCCCTCTAGCAGGGACTTTACTCACTTTTCCAGCCCCCACAACTCGTATTATAGAATTGACCACCTGTTAACTCCCTTCTATATTCTACCATCCATATTGGATGCCCAGATTTATGACACAGCCCTTTCGGACCACTCTCTAGTAGCGATGTCTATTCGCCTCCACTCCAGATTATTTTCCAGATCGCTCTGGAGACTTAACGAGTCATTACTGACCGACCCAGTAAATACCGCTGAAATCGATAAAAGTCTCCAAGAATTCTTCTCCACTAACGTGACAGATGAAACCTCGGCAGAATCAGTCTGGGCTGCCCATAAAACCGTTATTAGAGGTAAATTTATCGAAGCTAGCAACCAGGATCAAAAAGGAGAGAGGACTCTCTTTGAAGAAGCTGGAGGAATCCTTCTCAGCAATTAAAGCAGAACACAAGGCTCACCCTTCACGATCACTTTTAGATAAACTAGATAAGGTGAAAATAGAGCTTAATCTCGCACTCACAACGAAAGCAGAGAAAGCCATCCGATGGTCTAAAAACAAATTTTATACTCAAGCTAATAAAATGGGCTCCTATCTGGCTGGGAAACTTACTCCCCGGGCAAGGCATCTCTCTATGCCCAAAATTAGGGCGGACGGTAACCCCCCTTCCTCCAATCCAAACAGAGTTATTGGGGCCTTTCAAAAATACTATGAGAATCTTTACAGTCCAGGGACAGACGAGAATGCAGAAACAAAAAAACGGTTTCTTGGCGACGTCCCGCTACCCCTTCTCTCAGACCAACATAGACATTTAATGGACGAAGCAATTTCGGAGGAGGAGGTGGAGGAGGTCGTCAAGGATCTCAAACAAGGCTCAGCTCCTGGACACGATGGCTTCTCGGGCCCCTATTATAAAATATTTGTCAAAACACTGGCCCCTCATATATTACGATTCTTTAATTCTAAAATGAAAGGGGGCCCTATCGAGACGCACCTAAACACTGCATACATCACTGTGATCCCTAAACCTGAGAAAAACCCAGAAGACATAGACAATTACCATCCTATTTCCCTTATAAATAATGATTTCAAAATTCTAACTAAAATATTGGCGAACCGGCTAGCATCTTTTATTAGTCAATATATAGACAAAGACCAGGTGGGTTTCATCCCCGCACGTCAGGATCCCGACCAAATTAGAAGGGCAATTAATATAGTATCCATACTTCAATACAATTGGTCAGGAGGGTCGATCCAGAGGGGGATGCTGCTCTCCCTACACTTACGTAAAGCGTTCGACTCGGTCTCATGGACTTATCTATTTTCCCTTTTGAAACATTGGGGTTTTGGGGAGAGGTTCTTAGGCCTGATCGGAGCACTCTACTCTTTCCCACAAGCTATGATTAAATTACAGGGATTCTACTCCAAATCCTTTCCGATTAAAACAGGCACTAGGCAGGGTTGCCCATTATCCCCGTTGCTCTTCGCTATTGCGATAGAGACACTTGCCATAGCCATTAGAGAAAACAAAGGTATCAAAGGGGTACTATGTGGACAGCAGGAACATAAATGTGGGCTGTTTGCTGATGATTTACTAGTGTTTATAACTTCCCCGATGTCCTCGATCCCCTTACTATGTCGGGTCCTTGAAAGTTTCTCCGAGATTTCGGGGCTTCGGGTTAATTATACTAAGTCTCAAGCCCTGAATATCTCTCTACCTCCTGAGACAACTGCCAAGCTTAAGACGGACTTCAAGTTCAGGTGGAGCGACACCTCGATTAAATACTTAGGGATCAACCTCACGTCTAAATACGAAACCCTATATGGTAGTAACTATCCTCCGATGTATCGCAAGCTCGAGGATGATCTCAAACTTTGGTCTAAGCAGGATATCTCATGGCTAGGGAGAGTTAATTCAGTAAAAATGACCTTGCTACCTAGACTCCTTTACCTTTTTCGCTCTTTGCCAATCCCAATCCGAAAAGATCACCTTTCCTCTTTTCAAAGCAAAATCCTCAAATTCGTTTGGGGGAACTCAGGGTATAGGATCCCCCAACAAACTCTATTTCTCCATAGGCGAAAGGGAGGACTAGGTTTACCCCATCTAGTGAGATACTTTCAAGCCGCCAGGCTAGCCCAACTGTCTTCTATCTATTCTAGTCATTAGAAGCCAGACTGGGTGCGGATAGAGAGGCAGGCCACCCCGTGGCACACATTGGACTTTCTCCTATGGTGTCCCTCTAAAGATAGACCCCCAATTTTGGCCCCTTCACTCTCTAATGAGCTGGCCCTCTGGGATAAAATCAGACATATCCCCTCCTTGGTGTCCTCAGTCAGACTGTTAGCGCATCTCTTTAATAACCCGGATTTTCCCCCGGGATTAAATATTAAAGCCTTTCAATGGTGGCTAGACAAGGGCATGTTCCGCATAGGTCATTTCTTCACAGCTACCAGCCTGATCACTCTTAGATATTGTGTAAACAAATTGGAGCTCCCAAATTCAGAGACATTTAGATTTTACCAAATATCCAATTTTCTTCACAAAATTTGGAGGGAGAAACCACTCCCCCCTAGTTTTACTAATTATAAACGCTGGTGTGGTCAGCCATCATTGCAGAAGGGTGGTATCTCGGTCATCTACGAAGCACTCACGCTCCCCGCTAAGAAAGCAGCATTTATGATTAATTGGGAATCAGATCTCCAGTTTGAATGGGAACTGGACAAATGGCAAACCGCCTGTTCCAGATCTTACAAAGGCATCCTGAACACCAATATTTCTGAAGCCAGTTTAAAAGTTATGATGAGATGGTATCTCACGCCAGCTAGACTGACTATATTCTTTCCAACTGCTGACCCGCTATGCTTCAGAGGGTGTCTGCTTAAGGGCACCATGGCCCATATTTGGTGGGAATGCCCAAGGATACGGTCATTCTGTTCCAAAATATTCTGTATTATTCAAAAGGTAACAGGATGCAAACTACCAAGGTCCCCTACTATCGCCCTTTTAAATGATTACATCCCCAACTCCACGAAAACCAACAAGAAATGAATTCATTTTATATTGTTAGGAGCCAAGATCACGATAGTGAGGGCGTGGAAACTAGAGCGGGTCTCTCTAAAAGCAGCTATCCGGAAAACCTCCTGGCTAATGACACAAGAAAGGTTAGCTAGCACCCTAACAGATAATCAGCACAAATTTTAGCTGATTTGGGAATCTTGGGCGAACTTTGTGGGAGTTTCTCTAACCCCTGGCATTCCAGGGAACCAAGGTCTCTAAGCAAACGACAGAATCAGCAGCTATCTAGCTACACCCACTCTCTCTAAAGCTATCCTCCCCTTTTCTTTTCCTTTCCTTATTTATCGCCTCTCTTTATCTTTCTCATTATGCTTACCTCTTCAGCTCTGTTACAATAGGTGGTAGGGAGAGCAAGCTTAAGACAGATGGTTAATCCATCCACAGTGGTTCTTATTTAGCTCCAGCGGAGACAACTCTTGGTTCTGTTTGGAGATCGCGCCCCTCCGGGGCGATGCTGTGGGGGGGGTCCTCATCTCTTGGCACAGCTTGTTCCCATCGGGGGTGCCGGGGGAATGGGGGTCCCTCCCCTGGGTGTATCCGGATCGGGCACACCTAAAAGTGGTCTCAACCGGGGGTTGCCTCTCCTATGGGACCCGAACTGGAGGGCACTAATTTGGTTACAAGGTCTATATCTAAGGTCAAACCCCACCTACATTCTGTTATGTTAAGTTATTATAATTGACTTTTATGAATCTTACATGTTGATGCTCTCCCTGTTAGTGTGATAGACTCTATAGTATGTTCTCTTGATCCCTACCACGCCTAGCACATGGATATAAATGTTTGTACTACATTTCTTTTTCTATTTGCACCACAGATGTGAATATGTACTCGTTATAGGGCTTTGGCTGATACGTTTATGACAATCTTTTTGCATAAGATACTTTGTTATATGTGATAAATTTCAATAAAAAATATTGAAACGAAAAAAAAATTGGGCCTTGGGTGTTGGCAGTGCCAGAACACTGTAACCCCTTTCAGTTACTCTTGTTGGGTGCAAGAGCAGGCCCTGCTGTTGTAAATTATTTTAAAAATTGGGATGACATGCCCCAGTCAAACAGGTGTTTAAAAATTGGGCCTTGGTTGTTGGCGGTGCCAGAACACTGTAACCCCTTGCAGTTACTCTTGTTGGATGGAGGAACTGGACCTGATGTTGTAAATTAGTTTACAAATTGTGATGAAACCCCCCAGTCAAAAAGGTGGCGAAAAATTGGGCCTTGTGTGTTGGTGTTGCCAGAACACTTTAACCCCTTGCAGTTACTCTTGTTGGATGGAGGTACTGGGCCTGATGTTTTAAATTAGTTTACAAATTGTGATGAAACCCCCCCAGTCAAAAAGGTGCTGAAAACTTGGGCCTTGGGTGCTGGCAGTGCCAGGACACTGTAACCTCTTGCAGTTACTCTTGTTGGATGGAGGAACTGGGCCTGATGTTTTAAATTAGTTTACAAATTGTGATGAAACCCCCCCAGTCAAAAAGGTGCTGAAAACTTGGGCCTTGGGTGCTGGCAATACCAGGACACTGTAACCTCTTGCAGTTACTCTTGTTGGACGGAGGAACAGGGCCTGATGTTGTAAATTAGTTTAAAAATTGTGACAAAATCCCCCAGTCAAACAGGTGGCAAAATATTGGGCCTTGGGTGTTGGCGGTGCCAGAGCACTGTAACCCCTTGTAGTTCCTCTTGCTGGGTGCAGGAGCGGGCCCTGCTGTTGTAATTTTTTTTTAAATTGTGATGACATGCCTCAGTCAAACAGGTGCTGAAAATTTGGGCCTTGGGTGTTGGCGGTGCCAGAACACTGTAACACGTTGCAGTTACTCTTGTTGAGTACAGGACTGGGCCCTGCTGTTGTAAATTATTTTAAAAAATGTGATGACATGCCCCAGTCAAACAGGTGCTTAAAAATTGGGCCTTGGGTGTTGGTGGTGCCAGAACACTGTAACCCCTTGCAGTTACTCTTGTTGGGTGCAGGAGCGGGCCTTGCTGTTGTAAATTATTTTAAAAATTGGGATGACATGCCCCAGTCAAACAGGTGTTTAGAAATTGGGCCTTGGTTGTTGGCAGTGCCAGAACACTGTAACCCCTTGTAGTTACTCTTGTTGGATGGAGGAACTGGGCCTGATGTTGTAAATTAGTTTACAAATTGTGATGAAACCCCCCAGTCAAAAAGGAGGCGAAAAATTGGGCCTTGTGGGTTGGTGTTGCCAGAACACTGTAACCCCTTGCAGTTACTCTTGTTGGATGGAGGAACTGGCCCTGATGTTTTAAATTATTTTAAAAATTGTGATGAAACCCCCCAGTCAAAAAGGTGGCAAAAAATTGGGCCTTGGGTGCTGGTGGTGCCAGAACACTGTAACCCCTTGTTACTCTTGTTGGACGGAGGAGCTGGGCCTGATTTTGTAAATTATTTTTGAAAATTGTGACGAAAGTCCCCAGTCAAAAAGGTGCTGAAAACTTGGGCCTTGGGTGCTGGCAGTGCCAGGACACTGTAACCCCTTGCAGTTGCTCTTGTTGGACGAAGGAACAGGGCCTGATGTTGTAAATTAGTTTAAAAATTGTGACAAAATCCCCCAGTCAAACAGGTGGCAAAATATTGGGCCTTGGGTGTTGGCGGTGCCAGAAAACTGTAACCCCTTGCAGTTACTCTTGTTGGGTACAGGACCGGGCCCTGCTGTTGTAAATTATTTAAAAAATTGTGATGACATGCCCCAGTCAAACAGGTGCTTAAAAATTGGGCCTTGGGTGCTGGCAGTGCCAGGACACTGTAACCCCTTGCAGTTACTCTTGTTGGACGACGGAACAGGGCCTGATGTTGTAAATTAGTTTAAAAATTGTGACAAAATCCCCCAGTCAAACAGGTGGCAAAATATTGGGCCTTGGGTGTTGGCGGTGCCAGAACACTATAACCCCTTGCAGTTACTCTTGTTGGGTGCAGGAGAAGGCCCCGCTATTGTAAATTATTTTAAAAATTGTTATGGCTTGCCCCTTTAAACCAGGTGCTGAAAAATTGGGCCTTGGGTGTTGGTGGTGCCCTAAATATAAAATATTGTTCTGGATTACAGACAGGAGGAATAGGAGCAGTGGCAGTCTTAAAGGAACCCCAGATCCCTAGCAAATTGAATCAGTTGCATCAGCATCAGGGGCTTGGTAGCTGCTGATCCAGGACTGATTCATTTTTAAAAAAGTGAGCCTATCAACCGAGTCTGTGGACAGGCACACTCTTTGATCAGTAATGAACCCTACAGCAGCACTGAATGTCTGTTCAGAAAGCACGCTGGATGCAGGACAGGCCAGTAACTCAATTGCATTTTCAGCAAGTTCCGGCCAGTGGTCCATCCTCAAGATCCAGTAACTCAGTGGATGCTCAGTTGGAAAGGTCTCCAAGTCTGGTCTTGCCCCTCTATATTTTTTACACCATATAATGCAGATGCTGACGATGGTTGCTTGAACCTATCTGGCCTGGGTGCTGAGGACTGAAACATTTTTTAAAGGCATCGGTCAGCCGGCCACCTTATCCACCGTTCTGCCTCTGAACGACCGAAGCTTCAGAAACACGTTGCCCAGCACCAGGACATGGTAGCCTACCATGGCCTGGAAAGGCGTTGCACAAACTTTTCTTCAAGGTATCCTGAAGATGTTTCATCCTCTGCTCCCTGTGCGCAGGCAGGACGAGCTCTGCAACTTTACCCTTGTAACGTGGATCAAGAAGGGTTGCCAGCCAGTAATGATCCCTCTCCTTGATACCACAAATCCTAGGGTCTTTTTGCAGGCTTTTAAAAATCAGAGAGCCCATGCAGCGTAAGTTTGAGGAGGCATGAGTGTCCTCTGTTTCACTGAGGATGATATTATCAGGAACTACCTCCTCCCAGCCACGTACAACTCCTTGGGTTTCTGGGGACTGAAAACCATGATCCCTTGAAGATTGCTGCGTGTTATAGTCCACATCCATGCTGACACAATAATCCTCCTCCGCCTCCTCCTTCTGTGTATGCATTGTTGCTGCTCACCATCCTTGTGGCCTCCTCAACAGGTGACAGGACAGTGCATGCATCCTTGATCAGTAGCCACTGACGTGGCAAAAAGAAGCCAATCTCCCCTGAGCCTGTCCTGATTCCATGCTCACAGAGGTACTCATTAATGTCCCTCTGCTGTGTGTGCAGCCGCTGCAGCATTGCCAATGTTGAGTTCCCCCTGGTGGGCATGTCACAAATGAGGTGGTTGGTGGGCAGGTTGAATTCCCGCTGAATGTCAGCCAGCCGGGCACTGGCATTGTATGAATGCTGGAAATGACTACTGACTTTTCTGGCCTGCCTCAGGATATCTGGTAAGCCTGCGTACCTGGTCACGAAAACGCTGCACCATCAAATTTAAGATGTGTGCCAAGCATGGAACATGTGTCAAGTGTCCCTGTCAGAGGGCAGAGAGAAGGTTGGTGCCATTGTCACATACAACCATTCCTGGTTCAAGCTGCCATGGCATCAACCACCTCTGAGCCTGCCCCCGCAGAGCTGACAGAATCTCTTCCCCAGTGTGGCTCCTGTCCCCAAGACAGACTAACTCAAGCACCACATGGCATCTTTTAGCCTGACTGCTTACGTAGCCCCTTGAACACTTAGGGAGCACTGCAGGTTCAGAGGACAATTCTGCAGAAGAGGCCACAGAGGTAGTAGAAGAGGAGGGGGGAGGAGGCGGATGTGGCAAAATCACCACCAGCTTTTTGGAGGCATGGTGGCGGAACTAGTTCCAACACTGAACCCTGTCCTGCATCCTTCCCAGCTGCCAGTAGAGTTACCCAGTGTGCCATGAAGGAAAGGTAATGTCCCTGACTGTGCCTGCTGGACCATGAGTCAGCGGTAATATGAACCCTGCTGCTGACCGTTCTGTCCAATGAGGCCAAAACATTGCCTTCCACATGACGGTAGAGAGCTGGAATGGCCTTACATGAAAATAAATTTCTTCTGGGAACCTGTCACTGTGGGACAGCACATTCCACAAATTCACGAAAGGGGGCAGAGTCTACCAGCTGAAAAGGCAGCAGTTGGAGTGCTAGCAATTTGGGCAAGCTAGCATTAAGACGCTGAGCATGTGGATGGCTGGGATAGTATTTTTTTTTATGGTTCAGCGACTGGGGTAGGGATATATGCCTGCTGAATTTGCCTGGTGGTTTACTGCTAGCAAATTGGCTGCAAATACTTGTGGCACGCATTGCAAAACCTTCATTCCTCTCAGTGCAGGGTGCTGCTGCCTCCCCGCTGACTTCCAAAATTTCTTGAGTGTGCGCATTTTTCAGCACATGTGCAGTAGATCGCACCGTTGCCATTTGCAATCTATGTCTGAAGCAGGTCCAGCACGGCCAGGACTCCAGCCGCTTGGACACTGACAAGTGACATATGACGACCAGCCATGCAGTCCGTTGGCAAGAGTACCTGAAGAACCCACACCAGAAAACAAGGCGGATTCCTCCTTGCTCCTCATCCAGCATCTCAACCCCTACTATACCTACAGTCCTCTCCAAAACCTGAACTGAGACGAATGAAGGTGTAGCAATGTGTGCCATAACTAGTACTTGCAGCCAGCAATCTGCTAGTAGTACACCACCAGGTGAATTCAGCAGGCAAATATCCCTACCCCAGTTGCTGAACCGTAAAAAGAAATACAGTCCCAGCCATCCACATGCTCAGCGTCTCAATGCTAGCTTGCCCAAATTGCTAGCACTAAAACTGCTGCCTTTTCAGCTGGTAGACTCTGCCCCCTTTAGTGAATTTGTGGAACGTGCTGTCCCACAGTGGCATGTTCACACAAGAGACTTCTTTCCATGTAAGGCCATTCCAGCTCTCTACCGTCATGTGGAAGGTAATGTTTTGGCCTCGTTGAATAGTGCAGTCAGCAGCAGGGTTCATATTACCACTGCCTCATGGTCCAGCAGGCACAGTCAGGGACGTTACCTTTCCTTCACGGCACACTGGGTAACTCTGCTGGCAGCTGGGAAGGATGCAGTACAGGGTTCAGTTTTGCAAATAGTTCCGCCACCAAGCCTCCAAAAATCTGGTGGTGATTTTTCCACATCCGCCTCCTTCTCCACCCCCTCTTCTTCTTTTACCTCTGTGGCCTCTCCTGCAGAATTGTCCTCTGAACATGCAGTGCTCCCAAAGCGTTTAAGGGGCTATGCAAGCAGTCAGGCTAAAAGATGCCATGAGGTGCTTGAGTTAATCTGTCTTGGTGACAGGAGCCACACTAGGGAAGAGATTCTGTCAGCTCTGCGGGGGGCAGGCTCAGAGGTGGTTGACGCCACAGCAGTTTGAGCCAGAAATGGTTGTATGCAACAATGCTACCAACCTTCTCTCTGCCCTCCGACTGGGACAATTGACACATGTTCCATGCTTGGTCTTGAATTTGGTGGTGCAGCGTTTCTTGACCAGGTACCCAGGCTTACCAAATATCCTGAAGCAGGCCAGAAAAGTCTGTGGTCATTTCCAGCGTTCATACAATGCCAGTGCCCAACCTGCCTAACAACCGCCTCATTTGTAACATGCCCACCAGGTGCAACTCAACATTGGCAATGCTGCAGCGACTGCACGCACAGCAGAGGGCCATCAATGAGTACCTCTGTGAGCATGGCACCAGGACAGGCTCAGGGGAGCTTGGCTTTTTTTCGCCATGTCAGTGGCTAATGATCAAGGATGCATGCAACTGTCCTGTCACCATTTAAGGAGGTCACAAGGCTGGTGTGCAGCGACAATGAATGCATCAGTGACACTGTCCCACTAATATTCCTTCTGGAGCATGCGCTTTGTGGAATCATGGACAAAGCACTAGAGGCACAACAGCGGGAGGAAGAGGAGGACTTCCTTTCCTCTCAAGGCCCCCTTTATGCAGAGAGCATTCCTGCAGAGCCGCCAAACACACGGGAGGAGGAGGATTGTGTCAGAATGGATGTGGAGTATAATACACAGTAGTCTTCAAGGGATCATGGCATACAGGCCCCAGAAACCCAAGGAGTTGTATGTGGCTGGGAGGAGGGAGTTGCTGATAATGTCATCCTCAGTGAAACAGAGGACACTCAGGCCTCAAACTTACACTGCATGGGCTCTCTGATTCTGAAAAGCATGCGAAAAGACTCTATGATTCAAGGTATCAAGGAGAGGGATCATTACTGTCTGGCAACCCTTATTGATCCACGCTACAAGGGTAAAGTTGCAGAACTCATCCTGCCTGTACATAGCTTCAGGATACCTTGAACAAAAGTTTGTGCAATGCTTTTCCAGATCCTGGGAGTTTACCATGTCCTGCTACTGACCCTGGACGTGTTTCTGATTCTTCAGTCGTTCAGAGGCAGAGTGGTGGAGAAGGTGGCTGGCTGACCGATGCCTTTAAAACATTTTTCATTCCTCAGCACCCAGGCCTGATAAGTTCAAGCAACCATTGTCAGCATCTGAATTATATGGTGCAGGAATATATAAGGGCAAGACCAGACTTAGAGACCTTTCCAACTGAGTACCCACTTAGTCTTGAGGATGGACCACTGGCCGGAACTTGCTCAATATGCAATTGAGCTACTGGCCTGTCCTGCATCCATCGTGCTTTCTGAATGAACATTTAGTGCTGCTGGAGGGTTCGTAACCGATCAAAGAGTGCGCCTGTCCACAGACACGGTTAATAGGCTCACATCTATAAAAAGGAATCAGTCCTGGATCAGCAGCTATCAAGCCCCTGATGCTGATGCAACTGATTCAATTTTCGAGGGATCTGGGATCCCATGAAGGCTGCCACTGCTCCTATTCCTCCTGTATATAATCTAGAACTATATTTTGTATTTAGGGCACCACCAACACCCAAGACCCAATTTTTCTGCACCTGATTTACAGGGGTATGCCATAACAATTTGTAAACAAATTTACATCAGGCCCAGTTCCTCCGTCCAACAAGAGTAACTGCAGGAGATTACAGTGTTCTGGCGATGCCATCACACAAGGCCCAATTTTCGGGCACCTGTTTGATGGCTTTCGCCACAATTTGTAAACTAATTTACAACTTCAGGCCCAGTTCCTCCGTCCAACAAGAGTAACTGCAAGGGGTTACAGTGTTCTGGCACCGCCATCACACAAGGCCCAATTTTCGGCCACCTGTTTGATGGCTTTCGTCACAATTTGTAAACTAATTTACAACAGCAAGGCCCGCGCCAAAAAAACAAAAAAAATAAGTTGCGGTTCCCCCCAAAATCCAAACCAGCCCCTTCAGTTATGGTATGGAATTTAAGGGGAACCCCATGCCAAAATTAAAAAAAAAATGAGGAGCGGTTCCCCCTAAAATCCAAATCAGGCCCTTCAGGTCTGGTATGGATTTTAAGAGGAACCCCGTGCCAATTTTTTTTTTTTAAATAACGTCCGGTTCCCCCCAAAATCCAAACCAGGCCCCTCAGGTCTGGTATGGATTTTACGGGGAAAATCGTCCCAAATTAAAAAAAAATGGCGTGTGGTCCCCCCAAAATCTAAACTAGACCCTTTTCCAAGCATGCAGCCCTGGCATGGCAGGAGGGGGTGGGGACGAGCGAGTGCCCCCCCTCCAAACCATATCAGGCCACATGCCCTCAACATGGGGAGGATTCTTTGAGGTCCCTCCAAGCACCTTGTCCCCATGTTGATGGGGAGAAGGGCCCCATGTCCACAACCCTGGCCGGTGGTTGTGGAGGTCTGCGGGCAAGGGGGCTTATCAGAATCTGGAAGCCCCCTTTAATAAGGGGGACCCCAGATCCTGACCCCCATGTGAATAGGTTTGGGGCACATTGTATCCCTACCCATTCACCAAAAAAGAAATGTAGTGTAAAAAAAACAATAGGCAGTTTTTGACAAGTCCTATGTTTTGTATTATAGCACTTTCCTCTTTCTTCTTTCTTCCTCCATCTTCTCCTGGCCCGCTCCTTCTTCTGGTCTTCTTCTTCTTCTTCTTTTAGTCTTCTTGCTTCCTCTCTTCATCTTCAATCTTCATCTTCATCTTCTTTCTTCTTTCCGCGCCGCCGCTTTCTCTGCTGCAGCAGTCCGGCCCCTGCGCGTCTTGCCGAATGGGCGGTCTTCACGATGACAGTACTTTTATAAGAAGGGGCAGGGCCACCCAGTGATGTAACTGAGTGAACCCGCCCCTTCTGACGTCATGTGACGTTATGTATATATATATTAGACTGTATATATATATAAATATATATATATATATATATATACAGTATATTCTTTCACTGCCTTATACTTTATACGCTTTATACTATACACTGAATTGGCTGTATATAGTATACACTAAAGGCATTGCATTTTATATATATATACACACTAGGAAGGTATATATATATTCTTGCACTGCCTGCACTAACTGACTGTATACAGATCACCCTATCTATCTAGTATAAATTTCACTCTACACTAACTGACTGACTGTATACAGATCGCCCTATCGATCTATGTGATCTATGTGTCTGTTTTACAGTAATCAGTGATCACTAATCTGTTACTACACTAGCTAACACTGGACTGCCTGCACGCCGCTACTAGCTAAGCTCACTGTCTCTCTCTATCTCTCTGTAACACCGCCGTTTCACACACTACATAGAGCCGCTGTGCAAGTGGCTTTATATAGTGTGGGGCATGGATTGAGGCTGCTGAGCAGTGATAGGCACGCTGCCTTTAGCCAATCATATCTCATTCAGCAAAGCGCTCTTTGAATGGCCAAAGCATGCAGGTCATGTGAATGTCTCGGTTGGCATTTCTCTTCCATTGGAATGCATTATGGGGCGCTCGAAGTTCCCGCGAATGCCCCATAATGTTCTAATTTAAACGAACAGGCGAACGGTTCGACTTAAACAGCCAGCCCATCCCTACTTGTCTTATTCAGAAGAAACTTTTTTTCGATTCCTTAGTGGCTGGTTAAACCACTGGTTATTTTGTTTTGCTCCATATCTCTACATTTTCCTTATATCTGTTCATGGATTTTTATTGTATAGGCCATTCCTGGCACGGCTGCTATTGTGCAGTGGTCAGGTCTATCCTAGGGGGAGTGTATTAAGCCCATCACAAATCCTCTCATCCACAACTATGCATAACCTCTTGATTAAGGCGAGTATTTAATTTCTCCTTTCTAATGGCAAATCCCCTGGGCCTGGTGGATTCACAAATTGTTATTCTAAATGTTTTGCAGCTGACTTAACCCATATATGGTACAGCTTTTCACAACAGCGTCCTCTACAACCTCATTTCTAGTGGATATGTTGTCATCCAATATTGTTACTCTTCCTAAGCCTGGCAAGGATCCTAATACTCCTGCCAATTTCCGACCAATTTCAATATTGAACACTGATGTGAAAATATACCCCAAAGTGGCATCTAAACGCCTTCTCAATGTCCTTCCCACCTTTGACCAACTTGATCAAACAAGCTTCACTAAAGGGAGACAGGCGTCCGATGCATCTAGATGCATCTTGTTGCACCTGTTTCATCTGTCCACTGGACCCCATTCCCTCTCAATTACTACAGTCACCCTCTGACTCTACCCTACACTCTCTAACTCACATCTTCAATCTCTCCCTCTCTTCTGGCTTCTTCCCCAATTCTCTAAAACATGCACTAGCTACCCCCATATTCAAAAAGTCATCCCTTGAGCCTATCAGTCTTAACAATCTATGCCCTATCTCCTTGCTCCCCTTTTCCTCTAAACTCCTTGAATGCCTGGTGACCTGAGTGACCACCTTGTTAAGAATAACCTTCTTGACCCCCTTCAATCTGGATTTCGCCCTCAACACTTCACAGAAACTGCCCTTCTAAAACTCACAAATGACCTACTAACCGCAAAAACCAATGGACACGACTCTGTACTCCTACTTCTGCACCTTTCGGTTGCCTTGGATACAGTTGACCACCCCCTCCTCCTCAAAAAACTTTACTCCCTCGGTCTCTATGACTGTGCTCTTCGGTGGCTCTCATCCTACCTATCCCAATGCACCTTCAGTGTCACGTACAATTTTACTTCCTCCTCTCCTCTTCGTTTCTCTGTCGGGGTCCCTCAAGGTTCTGTTCTTAGACCATATTTATTTTCAATATACACCTCTTCCCTGGGCCGGCTGATAGTCTCCCATGGCTTTCAATATCATTTCTACGCTGATGACACCCAAATCTACCTCTTCACCCCTCAACTCACTCATTAACTTACTAACAGACATATCTGCCTGGATGTCACACCACTTCCTCAAACTCAACTTGTCCAAAACCGAACTCATAATATTTCCTACCCCACGTGCCTCTGCCCCTGACTTCTCTGTCAAGAACAATGGCACAACTTTCCACACATTCCTACATGTCAGGGTGCTAGGTGTTATCCCGGACTCTGAACTCTCCTTTTGGCCCCACATCCAATCACTTTCCAAAGCTTACTGCCTCAACCTTCGGCAACATCTATAAACTGTGTCCCTTTCTAACCAATGAAACCACAAAGCTCCTGATTCATTCCCTGGTCAGCTCCCTCCTCATTGGCTTACCTTTACTTAGACTATCCCCCCTTCAGTCCATCATGAATGCTGCTGCCAGATTCAGCCACCTTACAAACCGCTCAGCGTCTGCTACCCCTCTCTGCCAGTCCTTCCATTGGCTGCCACTCACCCAACTAGTTACATTTAAAATACTAAAAATAAGTTACAAAGCCATCCAGAACTCTGCTCCCAGCTACATCACCAGCCTAGTCGTAAAATACCAACCCAATTATCCTTGCTCTCCAGCTCCCTCATCACCTCCTCCCATATTCGCCTCCATGACTTCTCCTGAGCTTCTCCCACCCTCTGGAATTCCCTACCCCAATCTGTCAGACTGTCTCCAAATCGATTCACTTTCGGGCGATCCCCGAAAACGTTTCTCTTCAGGGAAGTCTATCCTGCCTCCACCTAACAACTGCACTTTTATTTTCTTCATCGGCTCATCCCCCACATTTATTGCCCTTTGGTATCACTTGACCCTCCCTTTTAGATTGTAAGCACTAATGAGCAGGGCCCTCTGATTCCTCCTGTAGTGAATTGTATTGTAATTGTACTGTCTGCCCTACTGTTGCCCTACTGTTGTAAAGCGCTGCGCAAACTGTCGGCGCTATAAAAATCCTGTATAATAATATTAATAATAATCTTAGATATAATCTGTCATGCTGAGAGGATGCTGTTCTTATCTATACAGTCAGGTCCATAAATATTGGGACAAATCAACACAATTTGAATGTTTTTGGCTCTATACACCACCACAATGGATTTGAAATGAAACAAACAAGATGTGCTTTAACCGCAGACTTTCAGCTTTAATTTGAGGGTGTTTACATCCAAATCAGGTGAACGGTGTAGGAATTACAACAGTTTGTATATGTGCCTCCCACTTTTTAAGGGACCAAAAGTAATGGGACAATTGGCTGCTCAGCTGTTCCATGGCCAGGTGTGTGTTATTCCCTCATTATCCCATTTACAAGGAGCAGATAAAAGGTCCAGAGTTTATTTCAAGTGTGCTATTTGCATTTGGAATATTTTGCTGTCAACTCTCAATATGAGATCCAAAGAGCTGTCACTATCAGTGAAGTAAGCCATCATTAGGCTGAAAAAACAAAACAAACCCATCAGAGAGATAGCAAAAACATTAGGTGTGGCCAAATCAACTGTTTGGAACATCCTTAAAAAGAAAGAACGTACGGGTGAGCTCAGCAACACCAAAAGACCCAGAAGGCCACGGAAAACAACTGTGGTGAATGGCCAAAGAATTCTTTGCCTGGTGAAGAAAACACCCTTCACAACAGTTGACAAGATCAAGAACACTCTCCAGGAGGTAGGTGTATGTGTGTCAAAGTCAACAAGCAAGAGAAGACTTCACCAGAGTGAATACAGAGGGTTCACCACAAGATGTAAACCATTGGTGAGCCTCAAAAACAGGAAGGCCAGATTAGAGTTTGCCAAACAACATCTAAAGAAGCTTTCACAGTTCTGGAACAACATCCTATGGACAGATGTGACCAAGATGAACTTGTACCAGAGTGATAGTAAGAGAAGAGTATGGAGAAGGAAAGGAACTGCTCATGATCCAAAGCATACCACCTCATCAGTGAAGCATGGTGGTGGTAGTGTCATGGCCAATGGAACTGTTTCTCTTGTATTTATTGATGATGTGACTGCTGACAAATGCAGCAGGATGAATTCTGAAGTGTTTCGGGCAATATTATCTGCTCATATTCAGCCAAATGCTTCAGAACTCATTGGAGGGCGCTTCATAGTGCAGATGGACAATGACCCAAAGCATACTGCGAAAGCAACCAAAGAGTTTTTTAAGGGAAAGAAGTGGAATGTTATGCAATGGCCAAGTCAATCACATGACCTGAATCCGATTGAGTATGCATTTCACTTGCTGAAGACAAAACTGAAGGGAAAATGCCCCCAGAACAAGCAGGAACTGAAGACAGTTGCAGTAGAGGCCTGGCAGAGCATCAACAGGGATGAAACCCAGCGTCTGGTGATTTCTATGTGTTTAAGACTCCAGGCTGTAATTGACTGCAAAGGATTTGCAACCAAGTATTAAAAAGTGAAAGTTTGATTTATGATTGTTAATCTGTCCCATTACTTTTGGTCCCTTAAAAAGTGGGAGGCACATATACAAACTGCTGTAATTCCTACACCGTTCACCTAATTTGGATGTAAATACCCTCAATTTAAAGCTGAAAATCTGCAGTTAAAGCACATCTTGTTCGTTTCATTTCAAATCCATTGTGGATGTGTATAGAGCCAAAAAGATTAGAATTGTGTCAATGTCCCAATATTTATGGACCTGACTGTATATGTGAAGAAGGCATTTCATTACATATATGAGACATGTCTTATTGAAATTTGGATTTTCAGGAACAACCCTCTCCGCTATAAGGGCTTTATATTCTACACCATCTGTATGCGTCTCCTCCTTCAGCCTTTTGTCCAAATCCTTCTCCATTTCTATTGGAACCCGGCAAGGCTTCCCTTTATCCTCAACCATATTCAACATTGTGATTGAGCCTCTAGCTGAAACATCCACTCTCATCCTTCAATTTCAGAAGGTTTTTCTTCTGTAGCTGCCCTCACGTCATGAATTTATTTGCTGACAATGTTATTTTGAGTCTCGGAAACCCAACTGTGTCCCTACCTAGTGCTCACCCAAGTGCTAATTTTATTTAGCTCCATCTCGTTTCTTCCATTTCATTCTTACCTTTACAAGATACATTTTTCAAAATCATTAATTTTAGATTTAGGTGTCCCAAATCTCAACAACTTCTATACTCTTCGGAAGACAAAGGTATTCCATACCTAGGTCTCACATTAACACCATCTTCTTCTACTAGTCTTGCAGAAGCTAATTATAAACCTCTTATTACAAAATCGTCTAAAGAAATCCACCAACTCTCTCGCTGTGAATTCACATGGATGGGCCAATTAGCTACAATCAAGATGATGATATTATACATTTTTAGTACCTTACCCATCCTTGTTAAACAGGGGTACTTTCGTACCTGAACTTCCCTTCTCAAGAAATTTGTCTGGTAAGACAAAAGAGCAAGGTGTTCTTACACACATCTTATCAAACATAAAATGACTGGAGAAGTGGGCTTTGTGGGTATTAAGGATTACTATTATGCTTTATTGCTCACTTAAATTAAAATACTGGTTTCACTCTTCTCAGGACAACCTATGGGCGCCCTAACATAGACTAATGACATTAAATCACTACTTCTAGCGAATTTGTGGTCCCCTCTTGACCTTCTACAATTTCCTACTACTGTCAGGGTCTCCCCTGTTAGCATGGCATGCACTTACTCATTGATCAATGTACGACAAACACAACACCAAATTCTCACTCCACTTTCCTCACTAGAACTTTTTTTAAGAGATCAGTAAAGTCTGGTATTCAATAGGTGGAAGACCTTCTTCTAGAAAACAAACCTAAACCAATGCTAGCGTTAGCAACAAATTATAACGTCTCTCCTAATAACAACTTTTTCCATATGTTTATTTTACTGACAGTAACCCCGAAATATCCACCCTCATGCTTGGCAGATTTATACTAATCCTTTACCTCAAACCCAGGGCATTTCCTTTCAGATCCAGTGGTATCTCACCCCTTGCAAAATTTTCCCCTAGCCATTTCTCTCTATGCTGGAAGAGTTGTGGTCAAGTGGGTAATATTCTCTATATTCTTTGGACCTGTAAAAGCCTGACAAGGGTCCCCCCAGATCCCCCCCTCCGTGTGAATGAGTATGGGGTATATAGTACCCCTACCCATTTACTAAAAAAGTGTAAAAGTGAATAAAGACAAAAGTACAAATGTTTTTGACAATTCCATTATTAAAAAATAAAAAAAATGTCCCCCAATGCAGATCCATCGTCAGTCACTGCCAACCCCCCCAAAAAAAAGAAAAAATGATCCACCATCAACGAAGGCTAACCACCTACTGCAGGCTCCGCCACCTGATAGTTCCTATATAGGTAAGGGGCGGAGCCACCTGGCGACCTCCCCTGGTGGCACTGTCCCCTTGTGATGTCACCGACCAGTGCATGCTCCTTTTTTTTTGCTTTTTTTGGGTCCAGCGGTGGCAGCGGCGGCGGCAGCATGCTTGACAATTAATTTATATGGGGGGCATTGTTTTGTTATTTTTAATAAAGGAATTGTGAACCCCCCCAAGTTGAGGGCATGTTGCCTGGTATGGTTCATGCTGCTCGCTCATCCCCCCTTTCCTCGCCTGCTGGGCTGCATACTCTAATGAGGGTCTGTTTGGATTTTTGGGGGAACCCCAGGGGTTTTTTTTATTTTGGCATGGGGTTCCCATTAAAATCCATACCAGACCCGGAGGGTTGGGAATGGCCATGATTCCCCCCCAGTTGGGCTTTGCTTCCTCTATGTACCACTGCCGGTCACGGCCCAAGCGCACTCTTTGTGCTGGGGCGTTCCCGGTCGCGGCGCGTGGGGTGCGTGGCCCAATTTTTGGACGTGTTTGTCCAAGCTTAGTTTTTGCGAGATTGAGCTTTATATTTAAGTTTGATCCCCTTCAAGTTTGTTATAGATTTATTTTCCGTTTATTGTTTGTGTTCTCTTATTATGATGGAAGGCTTAAATCCAATAGAGGAAACTATGCTTACATATCGGGTACACATTGTATAACATCACCCAGTTATGTCTTCTCCCTGCTGACTATTATAAGGTGCAGTGGTTCTGTCTCACCCTCCCCCTTTTTACAACTCAATTTCTCATATTATAATTCCCCTCTGTTGTTACTGATATGGGTCTCAAAATAACTTTGCATAATGTACAGGGATTTAATTCCCCTCACAAAAGGAAAAAAGCCTTCAAGCACTATAAACGCCTAGGTGCAGACATAATTCTCCTTCAGGAGACTCATTTTCAATTAAACAATCCCTCCAAATATTTTGAAAGGGGCTTTAGACAGTACCACTACACCAGCCACTCCTCCAAGTCTAGGGGCGTAGCAATATTCATTAGAAACAATATTATATTGGATGTCAAGAAAGTTTTTAAGGATTCTGAAAGTAGATACATTATAATTAAAGGTTCGCTTGGAGGTAAAGCTGTTACAATAGCATCAGTATATGCTTCTAATGCCTCACACACCTCTTTCTTTAGTTCCTTCTTTGATGTTCTCGCTCTACACGAATCCCCCCATTTAATTATAGGTGGAGATTTTAATTTATCGGCCAACCCATCTCTGGACAGAAGCTCTTTCACGCCCCACACTAGGCCTTTCCTAAATCACTAACCCGTTCGCTTAACGAATTCCAACTAATTGATTCCTGGAGAGCCCACAATGTAGGTTGCAGATCATATACCTTTTATTCCCACCCCCATAATAGCTACGCCAGGTTAGACTACATTTTCTGTACACCGATACTTCTGGCCAACTCCACAAGAGCAGAAATACACCCCTGCCCCTGGTCTGATCACCAAATCTCTAAATTCGAGACCTCTCATGTGGGTCTGTCCCCCACTCCATTCACCTGGAGAATTAACGATTCTCTACTCTCGGATCCTATAACTATAAACGATTTAACATCCTCTCTAGAAGAATACTTCAAAATTAATGACACCGAAGATATATCAATACAATCCCTTTGGTCGGCTCATAAAGACGTTATTAGAGGCCAGTTAATCAAAATCGCTTCCACCAAAAATAGAGAGAAATTAAGAGATATTAAGACTCTGACTTTAGACTTAGACAAGCTATATAAAAAAAAATTGGTTCTCCTTCTCCTGACATAGATAAACAAATTCAAGCTAAAAGACAGGCCTTAGACTCATTACTTTCTGCTGACACAGAAAAAAACCTCAGATTCACAAAGGCAAAATTTCTACTCCATTGCAACTCAACCTCTACAATGTTCGCTAGGAAACTAAAACAACAGATTTCTCCTACACATGTCTACAAGCTTAGAAACCAAAATGGTAAGACAGTCTCACATCCACAGGAAGTGATGGATATCTTCACCAGCTTCTATCAAAGCTTACTTTCTAGTCCACACCCTCCCCCAAATGATAAAGCTCAAGCTCTGGTTAGATAAAATTAAGCTACCCTCTCTTTCGCCCTCCCAAATCGATATGATTAATACCCCCTGCACTGAGATAGAAATAAAAGAAATTATTAAATCCCTCAAATCATCCACCACACCGGGCCCAGACGGATTCTCCACAACATATTATAAAAAAATCTCGAATATATTAACCCATTCGATATCCAATCTTTGCAACCACATCTTGAAAGGAAATAATTTTCCCGAAGACATGCTTCTAGCAAACCTATCACTGATCCCAAAACCCCAAAAAGACCACTCATTACCACAAAATTTCAGAACTATTTCTGTCCTTGAAAACTACACTAAAATCTTTGCTAGATTTGTAGCCAACAGACTGGCAACAGTAATTACATCATTAGTACACCCAGACCAGACCGGCTTTATCCCCAGCATTCAAATTATAGACAACGCCAAACTTATTTTGAACATCATTCAAGACCCTAACCTCTCACTATACCCAACCTGCCTAATCAGTTTAGACATACACAAAGCTTTTGACAATGTAAGTTGGAATTATTTAAACTACATTCTCGCTAAAGTCGGCATTCTCAATAACTTTATCAGAGGTTTCAATGCATTATACCACAACCCCCAAACTAGAATCAAAATTCCCGGATGTAACTCCCAATTCTTTTCTTTGAGAAGAGGCACTAGACAGGGCTGCCCTCTATCCCCTCTCCTATTTGCCCTTGCTATGGAACCGTTGGCACAAGCTCTTAGAGATCACCCTAAAATAAAAGGTTACACCAAGGGCCTAAATTAATTCAAATTGAGTTTATATGCAGATGACGTGATGTTATTCATCACAAACCCCTTGGAATCAATCCCAAATCTACTCCCAGTTCTAGAACTATTTCACAATGTATCGGGCTTAGGAGTTAATTTAGGTAAGTGTTCAGCCATTGCTATTAATATTCAACCTAACCTATTAGAGAAATTAAAAAATCAATTTCCCTTTAAATGGTGCTTCCTCTTTCAAATATCTGGATATCTATATCACCCCTTTATACAATACGCTATTTCAAGCTAACTATCCCAATCTCTTCAATAACATTCTTAACCATCTTAAAAATTGGTCTAACTATCATATCTCCTTTTTGGGAAGAATCTGTACTATCAAAATGGTCATACTACCTAAACTTCTATATTATTTCAGAGCCCTTCACATTTTAATTCCTAAAAACAAACTGGAACTGATCCAGAGATCTATTAACAAATTTGTGTGGATGGGGGGCAGGCCCAGATGTAATAATGCATTGCTTCATAGGCTGCAAACATCGGGAGGTCTGGGCATACCTAACCTCTGGCTATACTTTCTTTTCGCCCGATTCAACTTGCACAATGGTCTAGCCCTATCAATACAATTCCATGGTTAACATTCGAACGCAATGCCATTCTCCCATTTGGTTAGAGAGCATAGCTTGGTCCAATATTTCAAATTCAAAAAAAATTTAAATATAAAGACCCGTTACGATTATCCCCTCCCACATCTATACTAGCTTCCTTTTTTGGTGACCCCCGCATTCCTTCTGCTTTCAACAACCCCAAAGGGTTTCTTCTATGGAAACAGGCGGGACTGACCAGCTTGAAATCCCTTGCACAAAACAATCTTTTCACCACATTTGAGCAACTTTGTAATACTTATAACTTCCCTGAATCTGAACTCTCGAACTATAACTTGATTAAAGAATTCTATCTCTCCCACTATGCAATTAACAACCTCAATAGCCCCTCTCCCTTTGAACAAATATGTATATCCTCCTCTAGAGATAGAGGACAGATTTCTATTTTATACAAACTTTGAAGCATCCCCCAAACTGAAGAAAAATCTAAACCTATGCTCCTATGGGAACTAGAACTCAACTGCAACATCTCTATAAGAGACTGGCAGACAATGATCAGCAATCTCCATAAGAGCTGCTGTTCCCTTGCTATCCGTGAATCCCCATTTAAACTAATGACTAGATGGTATATGTCCCCTTCTAGAATACATCAATATTATCCTAACTGCTCCCCTAACTGTTTTAGAGGCTGCTCAAACGAAAGAACACTTTTACATATTTTTTGGGACTGCAAACACTTATGGAAATTGGTCACTAAAATTGCAGACCAAATATCAAGTGATAAAATTTCCCTTACTCCTCAAATATGCCTTTTATTCGGGAAAATTCCAAACGTTCCATGTCACACCAATAGATTATTGCATACCCTTTGTAGTGCAGTCATCTGGATGATCGCATGCAAGTGGCGTTCCCCCTGTATCTCATGGCAACAAGTCATGTCAAGAATGTCTTCAATTAGACTTACAGAATATATCTATTGTACTTTACAAGACCAAATTAATCTATATGAACAAAAATGGACTCTTTGGGATACAATATCTAAAGACTAACTGACCCTTATTTGTAATGCAATATCTGATATCTTTTATACTATATATAATTTGTATACCTTTTTTATTACATTGGATATATACTTTGTAACTACTCTTTGTACCTTACCTTCCAAAAAAGCTTTTTGTAAACAAAAAAAGAAAAAAATTGGGTTAACTTTACTGTGGTCTTTTTAATTAAAAAAATGCATTTTTCTCAAAAATGTGTGCTTTTAAGACCGCTGCGCAAATATGGTGCGACATAAAGTATTGCAACGACTGCTATTTTATTCTCTAGGGTGTTATAAAAAATATATATATAATGTTTTGGGGTCTGTGTAATTAAAAAAAAAAACACCAAATCGCAGAAAGAGGGGAACCCTGTGCCAAAATAAAAAAAATGTGTGGGGGTCCCCCCAAAATCCAAACCAGGCCCTTCGGGTCTGCTATGGATTTTAAGGGGAACCCCCTGCCAAAATGTAAAAAAAAATTATGTGGGGGTCCCTGATGTCTTATTTTTTTAACTCAAAAAAGTGATTTTTTTTTTAAAAAAAGGCGCTTGTAAGACCGCTGCGCAAATACGGTGTGACATAAAGTATTGTAACGACCGCCATTTTATTCTCTAGGGTGTTAATATGTATATATATATAATGTTTCGGGGTTTTAACTAATTTTCTAGCAAAAAAATCCGATTTTAAAGAATCTCAAAAACAGCCTCGGTCCTTAAGTGGTTAATATGAATAAGATTCCTTGCAGAAAATTTGTAACACATGCTCATTATGTATAAACAAAGATTCAGTCTGGTGCCCAGAAATTGCAGCCTGACCACGCAGGCTTAATATCTGTGATGGAAATCTGAGACTCATTTCTTTTAATTATACGTGCAAGCTGCTTGCTCTCTCCCTCAGAAACAAACTTGGAACCCTATTGAAGTCTGTGTAGGGAGGATACTTATTAATTAAATTCTGCCTATTTGTATTAATAATAATCAAGCTATTGTCAAAAAAGGTCCCTGCTGAAAAAAATTACAGCAGGGAGAGGGACTTTCAATGCAACTTTAAGGGCAACAGGGTAATAAACACCAGTTTTTTAACCTTTTTGCTACAGCCACCAGGAAGGTGTGCAACCTCCCCGCAGCCAACGATGTATAGCATGTGGTAGTAGTGTTCAAATGGTTACATTTTATACTTGGGAGATGCCCAAAATGTATTTATTTTTACCTTTACATTTAGCTTTGTTAAAATTCGGCATCTGCAACCCACATTTTTTTTACAGGTGTTCACTGATTTTCAAAGTGAAACACATGCTCAATTTATTTACAAAACTATGCAGTGCCTCTGAAAATATTCACAGAGCTTAACTTTTTACACATTTTGTTACGTTACAGCTTTATTCCAAAATTAATAAATTCATTATTTTCCTCAAAATTCTACAAACAATACCCTATAATGACAATGTGAAAGAAGTTTGTTTGAAATATTTGCAAATTTATTAAAAATAAAAAATAAAAAAAATCACATGTACCTAAGTATTCACAGCCTTTGCTCAATACTTTGTTGAAGCACCTTTGGCACCAATTACAGCCTCAAGTCTATTTCAGTATGATGCTACAAGCTTGGCACGCCTATTTTTGGGCAGTTTCTCCCATTCTTCTTTGCAGAACCTCTCAAGCTCCATCAGGCTGGATGGGGTGCGTCAGTGCACAGCCATTTTCAGATCACTCCAGAGATGTTCAGTCGGTTTCTGGACTGTGGCTGGCTGTTCTGGACATTCACAAAGTTGTCCCGTAGCCACTACTTTGTTATCTTGGTTGTGTGCTTAGGGTGGCTGTCCTGTTGGAAGATGAACCTTCGCTCCAGTCTGAGGGCCAGAGCGCTCTGGAGCAGGTTTTCATCAAGGTGTGGAAAACACAGAGTAGAACCCGATAACTGACCCTTCATTACACTGAATGATGATCTTGTCCTGATATGAGTGAGTGTCCATTTATTTAAAAGGATGAGATACAGACATCCAAATAAGGCATATTATTACATGAACAGATGAACACACTGATACTATGGAATTGGCCAATGTGACCCCAATCCATTTCCTCCAGTAGCTGCCAGGTTCGGTGACTTTGAAAGCGATGTAAACCATGATTGTCTTAGCAAGAAGAGAGGAAATGGCTATGGAGTAGATGACCCCAAATGTCATGACACGCAGTATACAGGTTATATCCATCGGCTGACCGAGGAAAAAGAACACACAGAGGAAGCTCAATAAGATGGAGAGAAGGAAAACAAAACTCATATTTCTGTTATTAGCTTTAACAATGGGAGTGTTCAGGTGGAATGTAAAAATTCCCATTAGTAAGAGAGTTGCAATGCAGAGTGAGACAGAAATTGAGATAAATACTATAGAAATGTTATCCATTTTAGAATACATTGATCCTTCTTCTCATTTGGCCATTCCTCTTTGTTGAATTTCATGCAAGAGCAACAAAACGGTATGCTTTGTTTTAATAATAAAGCTGTAATTCTGGGGGGGGGTGAATACTTTTTCTTGTATTTAGACCTGTGAAGTTTTTATTTGGTTGTGTAACTCATATTAGGTATAACAAAAGCAATCAGTTTAATTAAATGCACTTAATAAACTGTATGTATCTAAATCTGTCTTGATATCATCCTCTTGCAATCCCTCTACAACAGCGCTAAGGTTGGGAGAGGAATGAGCAACATTTGGATCCATTCAGGCTCTGCTACATAAGCATATCCTATCATGGAAATGCTAACAGGTGGGACAAAGTTGTCCCTTTGCCACTCCTTTGTTATCTTGGTTGTGTGCTTAGGGTCGTTGTCCAGTTGGGAGATGAACCCTCACTCCAGTCTGAGGGCCAGAGTGCTCTGGAGCAGGTTTTCATCAAGGTGGAAAAAGTGAAGTACTGTGAATACTTTCCGGACGCACTGTATACAGTATATGATGTACAGGAGCAAACACAGAAAAACAAAAAGAAAACAGGAAAATAACACCTTGCCACTGGTTACTTACAGTGTTCCTGGCTAAGATACCTAAAGTAACCTACATTAGCCCAGGTGTCCAACTCAAACAATGTCCTTGCCTCACAGGACATGTCCCACCAAATATGGGCTGGATTTTACAACACAGATTCCCTGGAGCTCCCCAATATGACATGTAGAGAAACTGGTTTCAGAATCCCCAAGTTCTTTTTATAGAGCTAAAAACTTCAAGACCTGCTTTAGCTATGCTCATTACCCAACCAAGCAGCCCAAACAACACAATCAAAATCAAGAAAATATTCTGAAAACTGCTGGGATCTTGACATATACAACATATCTCCTGTCCTAGATATAATCAGATGTTTTTTCATTGGCCTATTTTTTTTTTTTTTTCGTTTTAACCTTGGGGTTGTGTAGGACCATAAAGATCTAAAATCTAAACTGTTGGGTACACAAACATTTCTATATATCAGGAGATGAATTGGTAAAAGCATTGTCAGTACCTTCTATAAAGAATTGGGGTAGCTCTATAATAGAAAGGAAAGTACTTTAGTAAGCAATGTAGGGGCAATGGTCAAAATTGCTGAAAACACATGAAACAGAAAGAAAGTATTGTCATGAAAATTACAATATTTCATATTAGGTCATTTACATCACAATTGGCACCTGATAGCCCACTGCAGCCTTATAAAGGGGATCTCAAATAAATCATGTTAGGGGATCAGAGATCATGCCATGGCATGGAGCCAGTAATCTCTATATCTAAGCTTCCACTTGGCCTTTGGAACCCATACCCAACTACTTTTATAACCATTGCTCTCTTAGCTTCTCTGTAGCAATTGAGAAAAAATGTATTTATTTCTAACAAAGCATGGACAACAAAATATTTTCACTATTTATAAATCAATTGTGTTTATTCAATAAAGTGTAAGTGAAAGAAAATTAGTGTCTACAGTTTTATGAAGATTCACGATTATATTGGCTAATTACGGTTTTTGTTTTCTAGCAAACATGCCTGAGTATTCAGTTTGGGTTTAAATAGGATTATGAAACATTTTGGGAGAAATATGCATCCTAGAAGTCCAGCACTTGAGGCCAATATGGCGAATATCTCCACAGCCACCATGTGTTTCCCTTTAGTGCTCAGATAGGCCGGGATCATGGCAATCCAGACACTGCAGAACACCAGCATACTGAAGGTGATGTATTTGGCTTCATTAAAACTGTCCGGTAATGTCCTCACCATGAAAGCTAGAACAAAACTCACAGCTGCCAGAAACCCCATATAACCCAACACAGAGTAGAATCCGATTACTGAACCTTCATTACACTGAATGACGATCTTGTCCTGATAAGAGTGAGTGTCCATTTCTTTAAAAGGATGAGAAACAGACATCCAAATAAGACATATTATTACTTGAATGGATGAACACACTGATACTATGGAATTGGCCAATGTGACCCCAATCCATTTCCTCCAGTAGCTGCCAGGTTCGGTGACTTTGAAAGCGATGTAAACCATGATTGTCTTAGCAAGAAGGGAGGAAATGGCTATGGAGTAGATGACCCCAAATGTCATGACACGCAGTATACAGGTTATATCCATCGGCTGACCGAGGAACAAGAACACACAGAGGAAGCTCAACAAGATGGAGACAAGGAGAACAAAACTCAGATTTCTGTTATTAGCTTTAACAATGGGGGTGTTCAGATGGAATGTAAAAATTCCCATTACTAAGAGAGTCATAATACAGAGTGAGACAGAAATTGAGATAAATACTATAGAAATGTTATCCGTGTAGGAGAGAAATTCCACAAGTTTTGGAATACATCGATCCTTCTTCTCATTTGGCCATTCCTCTTTGTTGCATTTCATGCAATTCTCACTATCTGTCAAAGAGCAACAAAACATTTTGCTTGTTTTAATAATAAAACTGTAATTTGGGGGGGGCAAATACTTTTTCTTCTATTTAGACCTGTGAAGTTTTTATTTGGACGTGCAACTCATATATAACAAAAGCAATCAGTTTAATTAAATGCAATTAATATACTGTATGTATCTGAATTTCCTCCTGCAATCCCTCTACAGCAGCGCTAAGGTTGGGAGAGGAATGAGCAACATTTGGATCCAATCAGGCTCTGCTACATAAACATATGCTATCATGGAAATGCTAACAGGTGGAAAGAGAGGAGTACATTTTACTCTGCAGATAGCTATTTTTTTAGAATTACCAAAAATGTTACCTCATCGGAAGCATGTAGACATTTCCTCAGAAATATCATGCCTTAATCCTTTGATTGACAAACTGAAAGGATAAGTGGGGACGCACATTTTTCTAATTTACTTTAAAGCTCTTTATTTTAAGATAAAGTGCAGAACATCCAAACATGTAAGTTCTATCATAACTGTTGATTAGGCCAAACCAATAAACTGACCCTGTCATTAAAAATTACTAAAAGAGAGGTCATACTTACTCTTTCTGCTGGGCATGACACAAGATCAACGCCTTTTCATTAGAAAGCCCCCTCTGAACTTCTCTGGAAAGCCAACACTTTTGGAAGCGTTGATCTGGTTCCCCACAGCTTTCCTTGGTCCCCGTTCCCCTGCTGACCTCCATGTCACTACAGCACACAGAAGTGACATGGAGGTCGGCGGAAGGAACAAGTTAAACCAGTGGTGACCAAAGAAGATTGAAGTTCCTGAAAGTGTCTGTTTCCTAGTGGATTCAAGAGAGCATTTCTATTAAATAATGTGACAAAACTAGCAAATACCACTCATGCCCAGTAAAAGTAGCCACACTACTGGCTGTTCTAGTTGGAGCAACTGCTGCTACTTGTTGAAAAACGACATGGGGGAGCTGCAAGCGAGGTCATTCCGGCAAACAACCCGGCACTGCTAAAACTGCCCATGTATTGCGCAACTAAAACTGCCCATGTACTATGCCATGTTAAAAGGACACAGGAGCGAACATGCCCAACACCTCCTTATATACTGCTGTATTAGAAAGTCACATTAGTCATGAGCACAAGATGAAGGGCTCTCTTCAAAATTTTAGATTATGTTTTGGTTTGATGATCCATGAAGGTTCTTGTTCAGGGTCTTCATACTATAAAGATCATAACTTTCAGTTTCCTTTGGCTCTCATAGACACATCTTGTCTGTTTCCCAGGCTCTAAAAGATGGTGGAAAGCCCATCATCTTGTGCAAATGACTACTGTGATTTTCTTATACAGTGGCATTATTTATTTTTATTATTTATTTATTTCAGGTACTTATATAGTGCTGTCAATTTACGCAGTGCTTTACATATACATTCTACATTCACATTAGTCCCTACCCTCAAGGAGCTTAGAATCTAAGGTCCCTAACTCACATTCATACATATACTAGGGCCAATTTTAGACAGGATCCAATTAACCTATATGAAGAGGTGTTGAGGATGTTCACTCCTTTAACCTTTTGCAGGGTGATCCAGTAACAGAGGAACAATTGGGTACTCTTGCATTGATTCTCCATTGAAGCTTTCTCAAACAAGCGCAGACCTGCTTATGTTACATAGGGGTTACAAAAATCTGGTGAGTGAGCACTTTCAAAGGCCCTCCTGGAGCACATGATAAAGTCACGTGGCCTGTGACGAAACTAGTTGGGGAGGAGTCTATGAGGTCACCACTCACCGCTGTACACTGTTGGCAGAGTTTGAGTGCGAGTAGCCAAGGGATAGAAGCGGCATTGGGGACAGCCATCAGACTGCATACCTGGTTAGCTGAAAGTGCATTGCCCGAGTGTTCCGGAGTTTCTACACTATTATAAGTGATTGCAATATTTTTTATTTGTTTTAATAAAGTGTTTTTAAATGGTAAAGCACTATGTAGCTTTTTTTATCCCATATATCACCGCTGTGATCATTGTGAGTCCGGAGATTGACTGTATCTGGGTTGCTATGAGTATATTGCCCTGAGGGGAATGTGCGACTAGACTGTGAAGATGTGTGGTGTTCACCAAGAAGTACACTGCGATCAATTGTTTATGCACCATCACTTATATGAGTTTACGCTTGAACGGACTTTATTTGCACCAGCACTTTGTTTATATGAGTTTACACAAGTATGGGCTTCATTGCATTTAGTATATAACAGACTGTTTGTTCTCAATTTAGATACTGTAATCGGCTGTGTGTGACATTATTGGTTATTTATTGCACATGCACTATGCACTTTAGTCACTAGGTGGCACTGCATTAGTGCATATTGTTATTTATCCCTTTATATATTTTTTTTGTATTCTTTCAATATTTAGGCACTGTAAATCATTGTTTGCTATTATTGGCTATTCATTGCACATGCACTATGCATTTTAGTCACTAGGTGGCACTACATTAGTGCATTTTTTGTTGCTTTTTTATATTTTTTTCCAATTTAAGTATTTATTTAATTTTCAAAATACAAATACAAAGGTACAAGGCATTATAGAGTGTATCTTTCACATCGTAAACATTTTGCTTATTTTTACAGTCTGTATTTGATTGAACATTGCGTATTATTCATATAGGTCATCAACATTTTATCATTTTTGTAACTTGTCTGAATAACGAACATTTAAACCCTGTTTACCCCGATGGGAACAAACTGTAAACAGGTTAAGACATATTTTTATTCATTCCAGAAGAACAAAGAGGAAAGTTAGAGAGAGAAGTTCATTAGAAGTTATCACCATTTCTTTTAATAATTTGCTTAGCTCAAATTTTCTCAATAATTGTTACTGTCTTTTAAGTATTTTGAAGCCCTTGGATGAGATATCCAATTATTCCATATTTTTTTTAATTTATTGGAGGATCCTTTTTTATGGGCTAGCATAAGTTCTAAATGGGCGTAGGAGTTTAATTTTAAAAGGACCTCAGACAGGTTAGGAGCTTTGTCAGATTTCCAGAGTTTGGCTATTGTTATTCTGGATGCTATTAAGATGTTTGCTACAATAGTCCTATAGTTTAATGGATATATATCTAGGTTTAATCCTAGGAGTGCCATTCCTGGAGTGATGGGGCTTAGATTTCCTGTGACGGAGGCAATGAAGGAAGAAATAGTTTTCCAGAAACTTTTCAGCACTTTACAGTTCCATAAAGTGTGAATTAGGTTACCTATCTGCGTATTGCATCTCCAGCATAAGGGTGAGGAGAAAGGGAAGATTTTGCTCAGTCTATAGGGGTTGCTGTACCACCGATGCAGTATTTTTTGGGCATGTGTTCTATGCATGAAGAGGCCTTGTAGTTAAAGCGGTAGTAAACCCATCCATTTAACAGTTTAAAAACCAGCTACATTTCCGGCACATGCTGGAAATGTAACACTCCTATTGGTTGTGCTCTAAACCAAACTATCAAACCATCCAATGGCTGGTGTCATAGCTGATCACATGTGCAGCATCACGGCAGCTGTAGATTAAACAGAGGCCAAGATGGCAGCTTCCTTGGATGAAAATGATAGCAGGGTTTACTACCGCTTTAATTGTTATAGCCTTTGACCATTCTTCCCAGGTGAAAGTCTGGCCTATATCTCTCTCCCATTTAATCATATTTTCTGATTTTGTTTTATAGGGGAATGCAGCTAGAAGATTATAGAACATAGATATTCCTTTATTTTTATTATTTTTGGAACTGAGGTAGTTCCAAGCTTTTCAGTTTATTTAAATAGGTGTTTCTGGGTCAAAGTTTTTATATTGTTTCTTTTTATCTTATTTTTTTAATCAGTTGTATTTTCAAATCTTCAGATAGGTTGGTGTAGTAATTTATGCCCTCTGTTATCCAGCGGTTAGAGTTTATCCGTGCTCTACTATAATCAAAATTTCTAAGTGGTATGGGTATGCGGACTGGGTCTTTCAAGGGGGTAGTTTTGGAAAGCATAAATTTCCAGGCTGTTAAAGATGCTCTGATTGTAAGATATTTTGGGAGTACGACTTTAGGAAGCAAGTAGGACGCCATTGCTAAAGCGTATAAGTCATTCCCTTTCACTATGGTACATTCAATGTTGGACCATAATTTACTCTCCTCATATGTAATCCAGTATCTCATCTGGTCTAACAGTACTGCGTAATAGTACAGTCTAATATCTGGAAGGTTCAGTCCTCCATTCTCTTTTAATGTGGTAAGAGTCTTAAATGCTATTCGTGGTCTTTTCCCATTCCAGACCAGATCACTCAGTTTTTTATTTGCTTGCGTGAAAAATTTTGCTGGTATTGGAATTGGAATCAAACGAAAATAATATAAAATTTTAGGTAAGATTTGCATCTTGATTTCTGCTATTTTTCCTATCCAGGAAAGTTTTTTTTTTTTTATGTGTATACAGTCTTGTTTTATAGTTTCCAATAGGGTAGAAAAGTTATATTCATATAATTTTGATGTCGGGTGTGCAAGTTTGATGCCTAAGTAATTGATTGAATTATTGTTCCATTCATAGTTGAACTTTTGTTTCCACTGAGTGATCTGGTCAGGGGGGGTATTCATTGGTAAGATATAACACTTATTATGGTTTATTTTATAGTAGGACACTGATCCAAAGGCCTCCATTGATTTATTTATTTCTATTAGGAAGTTTTCCAGTGATGAGATTGTTAAAATGATATCATCTGTGAAGAGTCCTATTTTGTGCTCTACAGAGCCAATAGTAATTCCTTTTATGTTCGGGTTATTCCTAACATGCACTGCCAGTGGTTCAATTATTAAGGAAAAGATTATGGGGGAGAGGGGGCATCCTTGTCTTGTGCCATTTGAGAGATTAAATCTCTTAGAAATACTTCCTGAGGCATATACTCTAGCTGTTGGCAGTGTATATAGAGACATTATTGCATCGAGGATAAAATCCTTCAATCCATATTTTTTAAGGGTTTCTTTAATGTACACCCAATGCACCCTATCGAATGTCTTCTCTGCGTCTAATCCTAGAAGCAAAGAAGGCATTCCATTATTTTCTATGTGGTTTATTATATTGATCATTCTCCTGGTGCTGTCTGGTCCTTGTCGCCCCTTAACAAAACCTACTTGATCTGACTCTATAAGGTGAGGTGTGATCTCTAACAATCTGTTGGCTAGGACTTTGGAATAAATTTTGAGGTCTGTATTAAGTAGGGAAATGGACCTATAATTAATGGCTGAGGCTAGGTCTTTTCTTTGCTTCGGAATTGTAACGATTATAGATTCCAGCATTTCTTTAGGGAATGTTCTGCTGTTTGCTGCGTCATTAAAAAGTTTACTTAGGTATGGGGCAAGTAGTGATCTGAATGCTATATAATACTCAGTGGACAGTCTGTCCGCTCCTGGGGTTTTGTTCCTGGGTAATGTCTGTATGACTATGTTGATTTCTTCTACTGTAACTGGTTTGTTTAATTCTTTCAGGGTCTCTTCATTCACCGTGGGGAGGTTAATTTTGTCAAGAAATTGATTTGTGTCTGATGTTTGGGGTTGAAAGACGTTTTTTTCTTTTTTAATATTATATAATTCCTCATAGAATTCAGCGAAGGCATCTGTTATCTCTTGTGGGTTGTATATTGTTTTCCCTGTTTTATGGTGTATTATTTTTTGTATCCTCTGTTTAGCCTGCCTTTGTTTTATTTGTTGGGCTAGGAATTTGCCTGCTTTATTATTTTGTGAATAGAAGTTTAATTTTAATTTGTTTAGATATTTTCCATAATTGTTCATTAATATGGCCCTTAATTCATTTCTTAACTCATTCAGTTTTTGTAATAAGTGGTTATTAGAGGGATCTTTTTTATGTTCTATTTCAGACTTCGATATACAGTATCGTCTAGTACTCGTTTGATTTCCTGATTTCTTCTTTTTTTGTCCCTAGAGTCCAGTTGGATCAGTATTCCCCTTGCATAGGCTTTATGAGCATTCCATATATTCATAATAGAGGCATTATCATTGTCATTTACAATAAAATATTCTTCCAATTTTTCCTTCATCACCGATAAGGATTTCTCCTGTACTAAAATAAATGTATTATTCCTCCATAATGTGGAACCATTATATTTTTGTCAACTTTCAAAGTGATTGGGGCATGGTCCGAAAATGTTCTATTGAGTATACGGGCCTCTTTGATTTTTTTGTAGGAGTTGTCTATCGGTGATGAAGAAATCAATTCTTGAGTATGTTTTATGAACATTCGAAAAGAAAGTGAAGTCTCTTTCTGTCGAGTTCAGGCATCTCCACGGGTCGTGGAGGTCTTCCTGCGTGAACATGTCAATAGGCCCCTTCTATTGGATTGGACGCACTTCGTGGTGTCAATACTTGGGACCATTGGGGCGTTAAAGTCTCCGCAAATTAATACGTTGCCCTGTTGAATTTTCTTTATTACTTTTAGAACTTTTTGAAGGTATTGATGCGGATTTTTGTTCGGGGCATATACGTTTGCTATGGTTAATAATGTGTTATTAACATTTGCTACCAGAATGATGTATCTTCCTTGTTTGTCCATTTTTTTATATTTTTATAGGGTTGTGCCGCACCAATTGTTTGGATCTAAATTTGAAAGTATTTTGGGGTACTGTGAAGGTGTTTGGCTGCATCTACACATTTGTTTATATATTAGTAGCGCAGTATCCCTATCATTGTGGAGCACATAATGTTGACCAGCAGAGGTGGTGAAGAAGTGGCATATTGTTGTATCTCCACCAATGGACTTTATTGCACTTTATCCGTATAGAATGGTGACTTTTTTGTGCATTCGCTATCTTTTGTTGCACAATATATTTTAAGCACATCACAGATTTAGGGTTACTTCACACCACATGCAGTCCAGTGCGTTTTTTTTTCTGCATCAAAAATGCATGGAAAGTAAGTCATATGGTTTCCAAGACATATTTCACACCAATGTGGTCAGTTCCAGGGCGTTCTAGCTCCAGAAAAAATGTAGAACACGCTGCATTTTTCCTGCACTGGACATTTATTGCATTTAGCATTTCTTTTTTAGTACTGTTCCACTTGTTTTTAACAGAATTTGTAACCACAAGAGCACGGGTGGGGGGTGCACATTCTCAGAGCAGCAGCTGGGCACATACCAACCAAGCCGCTTCTTCGGTCCTCCCAAGACCCCCTGCTCTCTAGCTCCCTTGTCACCTCCTCCCATGCTCACCTCCAGAATTTCTCCAGAGCCTCTCCTATCCTTTGGAACTCCCTACCCCAATCTGTCCGACTGTCTCCTAATCTATCCATCTTTAGACGATCCCTGAAAATCTTTCTCTTTAAAGAAGCCTAACCTGCTTCTATCTAATACACTGTCTTACACTGTCTTACTTTCTACATCAGCTCACCCCCCACAGCTATTACCTTTTGCATCATTTAACCCTCCCTCCTAGAATGTAAGCTCTAATGAGCAGGGCCCTCTGATTCTTCCTGTATTGAATTGTATTGTAATTGTACTGTCTGCCTTCATTTTGTAAAGCATTGCGCAAACTGTTGGCGCTATATAAATCCTGTATAATAATAATATACTAATACAGTAGGTTCATCATTTATCCATCATTTATTTCTTCATTCATTTATTAAGGGGGTTTATAGGTAAAGTGCAGGGTTCCATTAAACTATTTTCACAACATCGCCCCCAGCTACATCTCTAACCTCAACTGCAGATATCACCCAAATGGTCCCCTCCGCTCCTCCCAGGACCTCCTGCTCTCTAGCTCCCTGGTTACCTCCTCCCATGCTCGCCTCCTGGACTTCACTAGAGCCTCTCCCATTCTCTGGAACTCCCTGCTCCGGTATGGCCGATCAGCCCCCATCCTGTCCGCCTTCAGGAGATCCTTGAAAGCTCATCTATTCAGGGAAGCCTATCCAACACCCACCTAAGAACTGAACCTTAGCTGCCCCCATCAAATCATCCCCACACTTATTACCTTTTGTACCACCTCACACCTCCCTTTAGAATGTAAGCTCCATGAGCAGTGCCCTCCTGCCCCTTCTGTTTTGAATTGTTTTGCAATTGTGCTGTCCCCCCTCTTCATTGTAATGTGCTGTGAAATCTATTGGCGCTATGTAAATTGTGTATAATAATAATATAATAGTAATTTTAATATACCGGTGATATTGGATATCTCCCCCTTTGAACATGCAGTACAGTTATAGCAGCACGGGTGAAAAGATTTTCCTGGTTTTTTTCTGGTTCCTGGTTGACATTTGTCTGAACAGTGAGATTCTGGCTTCTAAAAGTCAGGAAAAGAAACAAAATAGTATAAGACATCAATCAACTGTATTCACTTCTAAATGAATCAATAGGGGTTGATTTCCTAAGAAAAAAATAGACTGATTACTCTTCAAGGGAAGTTGCACATTGCAAGGGAATTTCTCCAAAGCTGAGTGAATGTGGTGAAATTTAATGTTGGAAAAAACACCCAATCACGTCAAGGAAAAGAAAAAAAAAAAAAGCTTAGTGAATAGGATGGATTTTAATTTTGAAAAAAAAAGCACCTAACCACGTCAAGGAAAATAACAATAAAAACTTAGTGAATGGGATGAAATTCAATTTTGAAAAAAAAAAACACCCAACCACGTCAAGGAAAAAAAAAACTTAGTGAATGGGGTGGATTTTAATTTTGAAAAATAAAACACTCAACCACACCCAAGTTATGCATTTGGGGGCTAAGAATATGCATGCATCGTACATACTAGGGGGAGTACAACTGGGGGAATCCATAGTGGAGAAGGATCTGGGCCAAGCTGCGGTTTCCAAAGTGAGCAAAATCCTTTCTTGTATTAAGAGAGGTATGGACTCCAGAGATAGAGACATTATTTTGCCCCCCCCCCTGTACAAATCAGTAGTAAGACCTCATCTGGAATATGAAGTTCAGTTTTGGGCACCAGTTCTCAAAAAGGATATCGGGGAACTGGAGAAAGTGCAGAGAAGGGCAACCAAACTAATGAGAGGCATGGAGGAGCTCAACTATGAGGAAAGATTAGAGGAACTGAATTTATTCTCTCTTGAGAAGAGGAGATTAAGGGGGGATATGATCAACATGTACAAGTATATAAGTGGTCCATATAATGAACTTGGTGTTGAGTTATTTACTTTAAGGTCATCACAAAGGACAAGGGGGCACTCTTTACATCTAGAGGAACAAAGATTTCATCTCCAAATATGGAAAGGTTTCTTCACAGTTAGAGCTGTGAAAATGTGCAATAGACTCCCTCCAGAGGTGGTTTTGGCCAACTCAGTAGATTGCTTTTAAAAAGGCCTGAATTCTTTCCTTAATGTCAATAATATAACTGGGAACTAACAATATTAGGTAAAGTTGATCCAGGGCGAATCCGATTGCCTCTCGGGGGATCAGGAAGGAATTTTTTCCCCCGTTATAGCAAATTGCTGGGGTTTTTTGCCTTCCTCTGGATCAACTGTGGGTGAAGGATTGTATATGGGATGTATTGGTTATATATAGTGTTGAGCGAACCCGGACTGTAACGTTCGGGTCCGTACCGAACTTTCGGGTGTCCGTGGCACGGACCCGGACCCGGACATTTCAAAAATCGTTCGGGTTCGGTCCGGGGTTCTGCTATTTTATTCCATGTGTTGAGAAGCTGCAGGGCAGCCAATCAACAAGCGTTTCACTGGTTTGCCCTTAGAAGCCATCACAGCCATGCCTACTAATGGCATGGCTGTGATTGGCCAGTGCATCATGTGACCCAGCCTCTTTATAAGCTGGAGTCACAGTGCTGCAGTCACATGCTCCTTGGGTTAGTATAGGGAAAGGTAGCTGACGGCGTGAGGGACAGATTTTAGCCATTTTAAGACCTGATCCTGCATCCTGAGATAGATTACTTTACTACTGCTGTCTGTGCTGTTGCTCTGAGGACAGATAGCAGAAATTAGAGATTTCACATACCGCTGCTTTGAGTTGCAGATCAAGCTCTGCATAGAAC
>BLSH010147008.1:468050-480957 GCA_018402905.1 Glandirana rugosa
GACAGAAAAAAAATTTATAAAAAGGGTCAATTATTAATATTTAATTTCTTTATGATTATGTCTATATATTCCTTATTCTCACGTTAGTATTTTAATACAAGAACAAAAATTGGTGAACGGCTGGTAGTTAGCCGTTAACTGCCACCGTTTCACCGCGACATTCCTTTTTAGCGGCAGTATACTGCCGTCGGCGGTCTAGCGCGTGTCACTCGCGCGCGCGCGGCGGCCTGTGATCACAGCCCTTCCCCCTCACACAGAGCGGAGGTCCGTGTTTACTTACACGGACCTCCACTCCTTCACTCCGGGGGGGCATCGCGGGTGGCCGGCGGCAATCGAAGCTGCCGCACCCGCTCCCTGGCCCTCCCCGGACACAGTGAGCGCGCGGGCGCGCCTCCGGCGGCGCGCGCGCGCTCACTGTGCGCGATCTGGCGGCTGCCGTCATATGACGGCGATTTTTCCTTACAGCGCCACTTTGCCACCGTCAATTGCCGATTGATGGTCGGCAAGTGGTTAAAAACAAGAACATAATTTTATGATTGCACTCTTATTCCTTATATATCTGTATTAGTATTTCTTTAATTTATAATTATTAACTGGGAAAAATATTTAAAAAAAAGACAGTTTAACTAGGATTTTCCTCGGGAGTATTTTTTTATAGGCAAACTTATAAGTCCAATAAAGTCCTTTGATGCATTAGTCATGCAGCACCTTAAAGCGGAGTTTCTCTACCCCCACGAAAAAATTAAAAGTCAGAAGCTACAAATACTTTAGTGACAACAAAGAGTGACAATTTTGAAAAAATAAAAATGTTTTACTTTTTGCTATAATACATATCCAAAAAAAAAAAATATATATATATATATATATATATAAAAAAAATGTATTCATCATTTTAGACCAATATATATTCTTCTACATATTTTTGATAAATAAAATAGCAAAAAGCCTTAATGGATTGGTTTGCTCAAAAGTTATTGCATCTACAAACTATGAGAACTGATTTTATGGCGTTTTTATTATTTGGGTTTTTTTTACTAGTAATGGTGGCGATCTGCAATTTTTATCAAGAATGCAATATTGCGGCGGACATATCGGACACTTTTGACACTTTTTTTGGCATCATTGACATTTACACAGCGATTAGAGCTAAAAATAGCCACTGATTACTGTATAAATGTCACTGGCAGGGAAGGGGTTACCCTGTAGGGGGCGATCAAGGGGTTAACTTTGTTCCCTCACTGTGTTCTAACTGTATGGGGGATGGGCTGTCTGGGGCATAACAGATCTAACTGATCCCAATTACAGAGATCAGTAGATCACTTTCATGCCACCTGACAGAACGGGGAACTGCCGTGTTTCCATTGGTGGTTGCCCGTTCCTCCTCTGTAGAAGGCGATCGCGGGTCACCCGTGGAGATCAAGTCCACCCGACCCGTGGCAACACTCACGAAGCGCGCGGTGGGTACGAGAGCGCGCCAACGGCGGCATTTATAGACAAGGGATTTCCGCAGCGGAGCCAACTTGCAGCCGTCTTTCTACGTGAGGCGGTCGGCAAGTGGTTAATAACATTCAATTACAACATGACTTGTGTCACAATTGTATACGCTATATTAATTATATTTTTTATTTGCTATTTTTTTCTCCAAGAAAGTGGAGTTACCCTTTAAGAAAGTGTAAAAATTGTTATTTTATTTTCTCTTAAAAAAAAAGCAACAGCTTAGCAGACAATCTTAAAGTGCTATGTATCTCTTTCTGTGGAATAGCTGTTTTTAAGAGCTTCTCATTGTAATGTTTTATACCTAATACAAGGTTAATACTACAGTATATGGCCATATGCACTGACATTATGTTTCTCCTAGTGTAATTAACTGCACTTGCATATGTCATTTTATTTGCAGTTGACTTTTAACATGTGCGTGTTTTTTTAATAATTTAGGCCTCATGCACAACGAGCTGCAAAGCCACTACCAACACCAGGAAAAAGTGGCTGTAAAAACATGCTTTTAGTAGCCTTTTTGCATTGGCGTCAATGCGCATTTATTCGCACTAGCTTTTAGCGGCGTTTCCCTGCCTCTATTCAAAATCAATGGTTCCCTATGGGAGTCCATTGATTTGAATAGAAGTCGCACCAGAAGTCTGATCATGATGCTTGTGCGCTGAGGGTCTTGAAAGGGAACCCCCTTGCCAAAATGAAAAAAAAACGGCCATGGGGTTCCCCCCCAAGATGATACCAGAGCTTTCGGTTTGGTATGGATTTTAAGGGGAGCCCCCCAAGATCCATACCAGACCCTTATCCAGGCATGCAGCCTGGCAGGTCAGGAAAGGGAACGAGCGTCCCCCCTCCTAGACCATACCAAGCCACATGCCCTCAACATGGGGGGGTGGGTGCTTTGGGGCAGGAAGGTCTGCGCGCCCCCACCCCAAAGCACCTTGTGCCCATGTTGATGGAGACAGGGGCCTCCTCACGACAACCCTGGCTGTAGGTTGTCAGGGTCTACAGGCGGGGGGCTTATCAGAATCTGGAAGCCCCCTTCTTTAACAAGGAGGTCCCCAGATCCCAGACCCCTACCATGTGTGAATGAGTATGGGGTACATTGTACCCCTACCCATTCACCCCAAAAATAGTATCAAGAATTAAGACAGTACACAGGTTTTTAAAGTAATTTATTAAGGCAGCTCCAGGGTCTCTTCCAATTTCTCCTCCCTCCAGCAATATCTTCATTCTCCAGTTCTTTTCCTCTCTACGGTTCTTCTCCTCTCTGCGCTGTCCTCTCCCTCTGTTCTTCCTCCAATCTTCTCTCAACGCTCTCTCCCGGTGTAATGCTAGGTCCACCGTGTGCCATTGATTATATAGACATGGGGAGGACCATCAGGTGACATCATCCATAGGTCCTGCCCCCTTGTGGCATCATCATCCCATCATGCACCGGGCAGTGACATCACAGGGGGGCTATATAAGCAATGGCACATGGCTGACCTGGTATTACACCGGGAGAGAGCATCGAGAAAAGATCGGAGGAAGAACAGGGTGAGAGGGAGAAGACAGCGCAGAGAAGATACCCAGCAGAGGCAGTAGATTGCGGAGAAAGGAGAAGAACCAGAGAGGGCAGAAGACATCAGTGGAGAGAGGAGAAGAGGGTTGTCGTGAAGAGGCCCTTGTCCCCATCAACATGGGGACAAGCACCCAACCCCCCATGTTGAGGGCATGTGGCCTGGTATGGTCCAGGAGGGGGGAGCTCGCTCATCCCCTCCTCTTTCCTGACCTGCCGGGCTGCGTGCTCAGATAAGGGTCTGGTATGGATCTTGGGGGGCCCCCACACCATTTTTTTTTCAGTGTGGGGCTTCCCCTTAAAATCCATTCCAGACTGAAGGGTCTGGTATCGTCTTGTGGGTGATCCCCACGCCAGTTTTTTTTTTCATTTGGACGAGGGGTTCCCCTTCAAGATCCTCAGCGCACAAGCCATCACCACAAGTTGGATCATCACTAATCCAACTTCTGGTATGAGTTTTCAAATCAATGAGCTCTCATAGGGAACCATTGATTTTGACGTGTCAAAAAGAAAAAAACCCTTGACGAGGCTAAACGTGACTGTATCCAGCATTAGGCCGCATTTAGCAGGCTTTACCAGCATCAGATGTTTTTACAGCTCTAATGCCAGTCCTCAGAAGACGCTGGTCCTAGGGTTTTTTTTGCAGCTTGAAAACGCTTATGCCACTTACAGCTCCTAAAAGCCTATGTGCGCATGAGGCCATAGAATAACATGGAGAAGTGTTTTTAAGCTGCAAAAAAAAAGTCTGATGCTGCTAAAAGCAGCTGCAAAAACGCCCTGTGTGCACGAGGCCTTATGGCATACATAGCTATTCTGTGATTGCTCCCTACGCTATCTCTTACTTCCGCATCTGCAATCAGCACTGTGTCGTCTGCAGTTCAAGGTCTAGGCCTAGCAGAGGATTATTCCTAGTTTGATATTCTTTGCAACGTGAATTTCCTTCGCTTTCCTTTTCCATCCACTAAGCTAATGAAAAATTCCCTTAGAAAATCAAACATCATATTTGCATTTTCAACCACCATTGACTGTCATAGTATGGCAATAAAAAAAGACTTTCTACTAGCATTTTTCCCAGGTAAAGTTCCACCTTAACCACTTCAGCTTCGTAAGGTTTACACCCCTCCCCGACCAGGACATTTTCTGTGATACGGCACTGCCTTACTTTAACTGACATTTGTGCTGTCGTGCAATGCTGTACCCAAATAAGATGTTTGTCCTTTTTTTCCCAGTAATAGAGCTTTCTTTTAGTGGTATTTGACCACATCTGCGTTTTTATTTTTTGCGCTAGAAATAAACAAGCCCGACAATTTTGAGAAAAAAAAAACCAATATTCTGCCATATAACATATCCAATAAAAAAAATGAATTATTTCTTCCTCAGTTTAGGCCAATATGTATTCTTCTACATATTTTTGGTAAAAAAAAATCCCAGTAAGTGCATATTGACTGGTTTGCGCAAAAGTTATAATGTCTACAAACTATGGGATATTTTTTTATTTATGATACTTTTTGGGGACACTAAGGCTTCATGTACACGGGACCTTTAACCACCCCACGTCGGGACGCCGTCAAATGACGTCGCAACTTCTTTGAGCGGTGATATCTGAATGGTGCCAGCAGCTACAGGCACCATTCAGATATCTTTTTTTTTTCTCTCCAAGATAAACGTGGTCTTAGCGGAGTATTTGCCGCTAGATCACTTATCGGTGGTGGGAGAGGTGCCCCCCCTCCCGCCACTTTCCCATCATCTCTGCCACTTACCGGATCGTCGACAGTGGCAGAGATGATCGGGTCGGTTCCCCCCCTGCACAGGAAGCAGAGTGAGCAGAAGATGCAGCCCACTTGGCAACATAACATTGCAGGGCGGAAGTGACGTCACAAGCCGCTTCCGCCCATAGCTCATAAAGGGCACATTTTTTTTTGAACTGTCATTTTTTTATTTTTTTTATTTTGCATGTAACTGTAAATATGAGATCTGATGTATTTTTGACCCCAGATCTCATATTTAAGAGGTCCTGGCATGCTTTTTTTCTATTACAAGGAGTGTTTAAAAGTGATCACATTTTTTTTTTTAAAAGAACAGTGTAAAATTAAAAAACAAAAAGTAAAATAAAAAAGAAAAAAAAACTTAAAGCGCCCCGTCCCCGCGAGCTCGCACACAGAAGCGAACGCATACGTAAGTCGCGCCCGCATATGAAAACGGTACTCAAACCACACATGTGGGGTATCGCCGCGATCATTAGAGCGAGAGCAATAATTCTAGCCCTAGACTCAAAACGTGTAAACTGTAGAAATTTTTAAACGTTGCCAATGGAGATTTTTAAGTTGCAAAGTTTGTCGCCATTCCGCGAGCGGGTGAAATTTTGAAGCATGACATGTTGGGTATCAATTTATTCAGCGTAACATTATCTTTCACAATATGGAAAAAAATTGGGCTAACTTTACTGGTGTCTTATTTTTTCACTCAAAAAGGTGATTTTTTTTTTACAAAAAATGCGCTTGTAAGACCGCTGCGCAAATATGGTGTGACATAAAGATTTGAAATGACTGCCATTTCATTCTCTAGGGTGTTGGAAAAAAGAATATATATATAATGTTTGGGGGGGGGTTTGAGCAATTTTATAGCAAAAAAACCTGGTTTTAACTTATAAACACCAAATCTAAGAAACAGGTTAATAACCTCTCCTGAACAATGGAAGTTGACAGCAGTAACCGACGATTAAAAACATCCATTGTGCCGCACTTACACACCACGTTTATGCGTGTTTGGCAGCATTAGCACTTAGAAGCGTTTTTTACATTGTAAATGGTCAGAAATGTAGTGGCATTCGTTATTTCAGATAATTCGTAACTTTGGATAAATTCGTATTTGTTACGTTACAGCCAAATTTGAAAGGAAATGCCAACACCTATAATTTAATAGTTAGTTATTATTAGTTAGCTAGTTATTATTTCAAATTTTTGGATATTTGGGATTTTCGTTCTTTTGAATTTTTGGATTTTTTTTCTTATATACAGATTTTCTAATTTTCGGATTTTTGAAATTTACGAATTTTACAAACTTACAAATTTATGAATTGCTATAATAACGAATAACCCGAAATACGAAAAAAAAACACATGTCTAACGCTGTTACAAGAATTTGACATTTCAAATGCCAATAAACTTCCATGCTGAACGCATTTAAAATATGCTTTATAAAAAAGCCACTAAACTCAGCTGTCTCCAAACAACTATAAACTACACAGTGTACATGGACAGATAAGATAACATGGAGGAGAGTTCAGGGACTGCTGAAAAAAACACCCAACTGCTCCTCACCGTCCGTTTATCTGCAGCAGTGTACATACAGTGATCAGTGCTAAAAAATATGCACTGTCACTGTACTAATGACACTGACAGGGAAGGGATTAACATCAGGGGCAATCAAATGTGTTCCTATGGGGTACTTGCTAACTCTGGGGGAGGTGCTTTAACTGTGATAAGGCAGAGATCTCTGCCTTCCCTACTAAAAGAATGGCGATATGCCTGGTTTACATAGGCAGACTGCCATTCTGCCTGTCTCACGAATGATCGTCAGGTCCCAGCGGACATCGTGTCTGCCAGACCTGCTGATTGGCTCTCGCTGTGTCCAATCAGACTAGATACATGATCTGGCACAGATTGGCCGCCCTGCCGCAGTAGTGCGAATTACACACCACATGTTACATAGTTACATAATTCACCCATTCCAACCTGTGTGGGTGCTTATATGTTAATTGTACATTGTATACCCGTGTATGTTGTGGTCGTTAAGGTGCCCATCTAATAATTTTTTTAAACTTTTGATGCTCCCCTCTGAAACCACTGCTTGTGGAAGAGAATTCCATTAGATATGTGCACAGCTGAAAATTTTGTTCGTTTTCATTTTCGTTTCATTTGTTTTTTTTTTTTTTCGGAAATCAGAAACTCTGAAATGTTCGAATACGGAAATTCGAAAATTCGGAAATTTTCAAATTCGAAAAGTCGGAAATTTTCAAATTCAGTCATTTGAAAATCAAAATGCCGAAATTCGGAAAATCGGTAGTAGAAAATTTGAGAATCCAAAAAATCGAAAATTCGGTCATTCAGAAATTCAAAAATTTGAAAATGTGAAAATTCGGAAATTTGAAAATAAGAAAGAAAAATCGAAAAATTTGAAATAACAACTAACTAATAACTAACTATTAAATTATAGGTATTGGAATTTCCTTAAGGGCCAGTTCACACCATAGAAACGCAGTCCAGATGCGTTCCAGGTGCTTTTCTGCAGGCACGTTTTTGATGCAGTCCAGTGCTTCTTCCTCCTCTCTTTTCTTAAACTTAAGAGCCAGTTCCGGTGTATTTTTATTCTTTCCAGTGTGTTTCTGGTATGTTCCAGTGCGTTTTTATGCTTTCCGGTGCGTTTTTGGTACATTCCGGTGCGTTCCAGTACAGTTCAGTGCAGAAAATATGCAGCATGTTCTACTTTTTTTTCTGGAACTGGAACACAATGAAACTAACCGCACTGGTGTAAACGATGCCATTGAAAATCATATATCCTACTTTCTATGCGTTTTTGATACATAAAAAAATGCACTGGACTGCATGCAATGTGAACTGACCCTTTGGCTGTTAGTGAATGCAAATACAAATGTATCACTAACAGCTAAATTTTAAAGGAAATTCCAATACCTAGTTAGTAATAGTTAAGTTATTATTAGTTAGTTATCATTTCAGATTTTCAAATTATCGGGTCTAGGAATTTTCGGATTTCCGAATTTCTGAGTTTCTAAATATTGGAAATTCAAATTTTGGAAATTCAAATTCATCTGACTCAAACGAATTTCGAAAAATTTGTTAAAAAACAAATTCAATTGCAATTAATTGAATTGCACGTGTCTAAACGCCACATCCTTACTGCTCTTACAGTAAAGAACCCTTTATGAAGTTTAAGGTTAAACCACTTCTCTAATTTTAATGAATGGCTGCTTGATTCCTCCTCACCTTATTGTTGTGTCTGTTCCACCTTATGGCACTGTAGTTAAAGTAAAATTGCTGATCATCTTTTTTCCTTGGCATGTAATAACCAACAAGAGTAGAAACCATTCTATATTTTTCAGGCAGTTTTAAATTTACAATATTAAAAGGACTGTCAAAATCTCCATTTTTATCAAATAAAGTTTTATTTTCATCAACCTTTAATGGATCTCTCATTCCTTTTACATGTTTATGCAACTAAACAACAAAAAGTCAAATTATTAACATTCATATAATAAATGGAATTTTAACCACTTCAATGCCAAACACTTTAACCCCCCTCGCCCATTTTGCCTAGGCCAATTTTCAGCTTTCAGCGCTCTCACACTTTGAATGACAGTTACTCAGTCATGCATCACTGCACCCAAATTACATTTGTGAGATACATAGGGCTTTCTTTTGGTGGTGTTTAATCAACACAGATTTTTTTTTTTTTTTTTTTGCCATATAAGCAAAAAAAGTACTGAATTTTATTAAAAAAAACATTCTTTTGTTAGTTTCTATTATACAATTTTTCAAATAAATAATCGTTCTTCATAAATTTAGGCCAGCAATGTATTCTGCTACATGTCTTTGGTAAAAATAACGCAAGTATATATTATTTATTCCTTGTGAAAGTTATAAAGTCTACAAACTATGGTACATATGAGGCATATGAGGGGCGTTCGAGTCAGTCCGGGACTTTTAACCACTAACCAAGACCAGGCCTATTTCTGACATTTGTTGTCTACAAGTTAAAATTTGTATTTTTTGCTAGAAAATTACTTAGAACCCCCAAACATTATATTTTTTTTTAGCAGAGACCCTAGACAATACAATGGCAGTCATCGCAATATTTTATGTCACACTGTATTTGCGCAGTGGTCTTTCAAATGCAATTTTTTGGAAAAAATATGCTTCAATTAATAAAAAAAAAAAACAGTAAAGTTAGCCCAATTTTATTTGTATAATGTGAAATAGGATGTTACGGCGAGTAAATACAGTCAGGTCCATAAATATTGGGACATCGACACAATTCTAATCTTTTTGGCTCCATACACCACCACAATGGATTTGAAATGAAACAAAAAAGACGTGCTTTAACTGCAGACTTTCAGCTTTAATTTGAGGGTATTTACATCCAAATCAGGTGAACGGTGTAGGAATTACAACAGTTTGTATATGTGCCTCCCACTTTTTAAGGGACCAAAAGTAATGGGACAATTGGCTGCTCAGTTGTTCCATGGCCAGGTGTTTGTTATTCCCTCATTATTCCATTTACAAGGAGCAGATAAAAGGTTCAGAGTTCATTTCAAGTTTGCTATTTGCATTTGGAACCTGTTGCTGTCAACTCTCAATATGAGATCCAAAGAGATGTCACTATCAGTGAAGCAAGCCATCATTAGGCTGAAAAAACAAAATAAACCCATCAGAGAGATAGCAAAAACATTAGGTGTGGCCAAATCAACTGTTTGGAACATCCTTAAAAAGAAAGAACGCACCAGTGAGCTCAGCAACACCAAAATACCCGGAAGACCATGGAAAACAACTGTGGTGGATCACCGAAGAATTATTTCCCTGGTGAAGAAAACACCCTTCACAACAGTTGGCCAGATCAAGAACACCCTCCAGGAGGTAGGTGTATGTGTGTCAAAGTCAACAATCAAGAGAAGACTTCACCAGAGTGAATACAGAGGGTTCACCACAAGACGTAAACCATTGGTGAGCCTGAAAAACAGGAAGGCCAGATTAGAGTTTGCCAAGCAACATCTAAAAAATCCTTCACAGTTCTGGAACAACATCCTATGGACAGATGAGACCAAGATCAACTTGTACCAGAGTGATGGTAAGAGAAGAGTATGGAGAAGGAAAGGAACTGCTCATGATCCAAAGCATACCACCTCATCAGTGAAGCATGGTGGTGGTAGTGTCATGGTGTGGGCATGTATGGCTGCCAATGGAACTGGTTCTCTTGTGTTTATTGATGATGTGACTGCTGACAAAAGCAGCAGGAGGAATTCTGAAGTGTTTTGGGCAATATTATCTGCTCATATTCAGCCAAATGCTTCAGAACTCATTGGACGGCACTTCACAGTGCAGATGTACAATGACCCGAAGCATACTGCGAAAGCAACCAAAGAGTTTTTAAGGGAAAGAAGTGGAATGTTATGCAATGGCCAAGTCAATAACCTGACCTGAATCCGATTGAGCATGCATTTCACTTGCTGAAGAGAAAACTGAAGGGAAAATGCCCCAGGAACAAGCAGGAACTGAAGACAGTTGCAGAGCCTGGCAGAGCATCACCAGGGAGGAAACCCAACGTCTGATGATGTCTATGCGTTCCAGACTTCAGGCTGTAATTGACAGCAAAGGATTTGCAACCAAGTATTAAAAAGTGAAAGTTTGATTTATGATTGTTAATCTGTCCCATTACTTTTGGTCCCTTAAAAAGTGGGAGGCACATATACAAACTATTGTAATTCCTACACCGTTTGCCTGATTTGGATGTAAATACCTTCAAATTAAAGCTGAAAGTCTGCAGTTAAAGCACATCTTGTCTGTTTCATTTCAAATCCATTGTGGTGGTGTATAGAGCCAAAAAGATTAGAATTGTGTCGATGTCTCAATATTTATGGACCAGACTGTAGATACTTAACTTGTCATGCTTTAAAATTGTGCGCACTCGTGGAATGGCACAGACTATGGATACTTATATCTCCATAGGTGACGCTTTAAAAATGTTTAACGGTTACCAGAGTTAGAGTTACAGAGGAGGTCTAGCGCTAGAATTATTGATCTCACTCTAACAATCGTGGTGATACCTCACATGTCTGTCCCTGTAAAAAAATTCTGATCACTTTTATTGCTGTCACAAGGAATGTAAACATTATTATTATCATTATTATTAATATTATTATTATACAGGATTTATATAGCGTTGACAGTTTGCGCAGCGCTTTACAATATTAGGGCAAACAGTACAATTACAATACAATTCAATACAGGAGGAATCAGAGGGCCCTGCTCGTTAGAGCTTACAATCTAGGAGGGAGGGTTAAATGATACGAAAGGGCAATAACTGCGGGGGATGAGCTGATTGAGAAAAATAAGGAGTGTAGATATTAAGTGGTGGCAGGATAGGCTTCCCTGAAGAGAAAAGTTTTCAGGGATCGCCTGAAGGTAGTTAGATTTGGGGACAGTCTGGCAGATTGGGGTAGGGAGTTCCAGAGGATGGGAGAGGCTCGGGAGAAGTCTTGGAGGTGAGTATGAGAGGAGGTGATGAGGGAGCTGGAGAGCAGGAGGTCTTGGGAGGAACGAAGAGGATGTTTAGGTTGGTACTTTGAGACTAGGCTGGTGATGTAGCTGGGAGCAGAGTTGTGGATGGCTTTGTAGCTGATTGTTAGTATTTTGAATTTAATTTGTTGAGCGAGTGGCAGCCAATGGAGGGAATGGCAGAGAGGGGTGGCAGACGCTGAACGGTTTGTAAGGTGGATGAGTCTGGCAGCAGTATTCATGATGGACTGGAGGGGGGATAGTCTATTTAAAGGCCAGTGAGGAGTGAGTTGCAGTAGTCGAGGCAAGAGATGGCCAGGGAGTGAATCAGGAGCTTTGTGGTTTCATTGGTTAGGAAGGGACATATTTTAGAGATGTTGTGGAGATTGAGGCGGCAAGCCTTAGAAAGTGATTGGATGTGAGGCCAAAAGGAGAGTTCAGAATCCAGGATAACACCAAGCACCCTAACATGTGGGGATGGGTGGATGGTTGTGCCATTGCTCTTGACAGAGAAGTCGGGGGAAACAGCACATGGGGGAGGAAATATTATAAGTACCGTTTTGGACAAGTTGAGTTTGAGGAAGTGGTGTAACATCCAGGCAGATATGTCTGTTAATAACTTAGTGATACGTGAGGAGACTGATGGAGTGAGTTGGGGGGGTGGAGAGGTAGATTTGGGTATCGTCAGCGTAGAAATTATATTGAAAGCCATGGGAGACTATCAGCCAGTCCAAGGAAACATCCCTTGTGACAGTAATAGGCAATGACAGGTATTCTTTATGGAGGGATCTGGGACCCCAAACCCCTCCTCTGCACTTGAAAGCATTCAAAATGCCAAGATCAGTGTTCTTGAATATTTTGGATTTTTTAAAAATGGTTCCATTGGCTACCAAGTAAACCGGAAGTGACGTTGTGACCAGGGCCGCCATCAGGGGGGTACAGGCAGTACTCCTGCAAGGAGTCCAAGTGTCCCAAAGGGCCCGCTATAGAGAAGGAGAAAGAAGCCTCACTAGCACCCGCTCCCACTATAAAGAAAGAGAGGGGAGCTCAAGTCTTGCAAGTTGTGCAGTGTGGGGAGGGCTGAATACAGACATGATTCAGTCATGCACTGAGAAGCTCACCATATACGATCTGGCAGACAGAGGCAGCCACACTGTAACATAACTTTCTCCATTCTTCTGGTCTTTTCTTCCGCTGCTCTTCATCCTGTCTGCTGCTGCCGGGAATCTAGATGGAGAGCGGGGGAAGAAAAGACCAGAAGAACGAGCAATGGGGAAAGTCATGTTACAGTGTGTGGCTGCCTCTGTCTGCCGGATCATATGATGAGCTTCTCGATGCATGACTGAATCATGTCTGTATTCAGCCCGCCCCGCACTGCACAACTTGCAAGACTTTAGCTCCCCTCCCCTTCTTTATAGCAGGAGCTAGTGAGACTTCTTTCTCCTTCTCTATAGCGGGCCTCTTGGGAAGCTTGGGCCCCTTACAGGAGTACTACCAGGAACATGTGGGGGACCTGAGAAGGGGGGACCAGAAGGAGCATGTTGGGGACCAGAGAAGGGGGGGCAGAAGG
>BLSH010147008.1:491898-512800 GCA_018402905.1 Glandirana rugosa
CCTAAAGCAGTGTTAAAATTTTGATTAAATCTTGTAGTCCGGGACAAGGAGGCAGGTTGTTCTCATTGACGTTCCTCAATGTCACAAGACCGTGGAGGTCGTGGGTTCCGGGTTCAAAAGTCGTGGAAAAACTGACACCCCAAAAGTAGTGTTAAAAAATTTATTAAATGATGAAATCCCCCAGTCAAAAAGGTGGCAAAAAAATTTGGCCTTGGGGGCTGGTGGTGCCAGAACACTGTAACCCCCTGCAGTTACACTTGTTGGACGGAGGAACAGGGCCTGATTTTGTAAATTATTTAAAAAATTGTGATGAAAACCCCACAGTCAAAAAGGTGCTGAAAACTTGGGCCTTGGGTGCTGGAGGTGCCAGAACACTGTAACTCCTTGCAGTTACTCTTGTTGGACGGAGGAACAGGGCCTGATGTTCTAAATTAGTTTTAAAATTGTGACGAAATCCCCCAGTCAAAAAATGGCGAAAAATTGGGCCTTGGGTGCTGGCAGTGCCAGAACACTGTAACCCCTTGCAGTTACTCTTGCTGGATAGAGGAACAGGGCCTGATGTTGTAAATTAGTTTAAAAATTGTGACAAAATCCCCTAGTCAAAAAGCTGCTGAAAACTTGGGCCTTGGGTGCTGGTGGTGCCAGAACACTGTAATCCCTTGCATGTAACTCTTGTTGGACGGAGGAACAGGGCCTGGTTTGTAAATTAGTTTAAAAATTGTGACGAAAGCCGCCAGTCAAACAAATGGCAAAAAATTGGGCCTTGGGTGCTTGCGGTGCCAGGACACTGTAACCCCTTGCAGTTACTCTTGTTGGACAGAAGAACAGGGCCTAATGTTGTAAATTAGTTTAAAAATTGTGACAAAAGCCCCCAGTCAAACAGGTGGCGAAAAATTGGGCCTTGGGTGCTTTCGGTGCCAGAACACTGTAACCCCTTGCAGTTACTCTTGTTGGACAGAGGAACAGGGCCTGATGTTGTAAATTAGTTTAACCCCTCCAGGTCCGCGCTATTGCCGATTTACGGCTCCAGCGCGGACCTGAAATGCCGGGAGGACGTCCATGGACGTCCTCCCACTGCGCATGCTCCCGCGCGCCCCCTGGAGGCAGCGGCGGCGCGCGCGCGCGCGCCGCACGCTGCGCGAGCGTGCCCGCGGGTCGGGCGGACTCGATGTCCGCCCGAGACCCGCAATCACTCTCAGGAGCCTCAGAACGGGGAAACCGCCGTTGTAAACACGGCGGTTCCCCGTTCTTTGACAGGGGGCATAGCAGATCTACTGATCCCTGTCACTGGGATCAGTTAGATCTGTTATGTCCCGACCAGCCATGCCCCCCCACAGTTAGAACACACCCAGGGAACATATTTAACCCCTACACTGCCCCCTGCAGGTTAACCCCTTCACTGCCAATGACATTTATACAGTAATCAGTGGACATTTAAATTTCTGATCGCTGAATAAATGTCATTGGTCCCAAAAAAGTGTCAAAATGTTCCGACATGTCCCCCCCAATATCGCATTACCGCTAAAAATCGCAGATCGCCGCCATTAGTAGTAAAAAAAAAAAATAATAATAAAAACGCCATAAATCAATTCCCAGTTTGTAGACGCGATAACTTTTGCGCAAACCAATCAATATACGCCGATTGCGATTTTTTTTTTCCCAAAAATATGTAGAAGAATAAATATCGACCAAAACTGATGAATAATTTTTTTAATGGATTTGTACTTTAGCAAAAAGTAAAAAATATTGTTCTTTTTTGCAATATTGTCGCTCATTTTTTGTTTATAGCGGCGATCAGAAATGACGCAGAGGGGATCAAATACCACCAAAAGAAAGCTCTATTTGTGGGGAAAAAAGGACGCAAATTTTATTTGGGTACAACGTCGCACGACCGCGCAATTGTCATTCAAAATGCGACAGCACTGAAAGCCAAAAATTGGTCTGGGCAGGAGGGGGGTTTAAGTGCCCAGTAAGGAAGTGGTTAAAAATTGTGACAAAAGCCCCCAGTCAAACAGGTGGTGAAAAATTGGGCTTTGGGTGCTGGTGGTACCAGAACACTGTAACCCCTTGCAGTTACTCTTGTTGAATGGGGGAACAGGCCCTGATGTTGTAAATTAGTTTAAAAATTGTGATGAAATCCCCCAGTCAAAAAGGTGGCACAAAAAAATTGGCCTTGGGTGCTGGTGGTGCCAGAACACTGTAACCCCGTGTAGTTACACTTGTTGGATGGAGGAACAGGGCCTGATTTTGTAAATTATTTAAAAAATTGTGATGAAAGTCCCCAGTCAAAAAGGTGCTGAAAACTTGGCCTTGGGTGCTGGCGGTGCCAGAATACTGTAACTCCTTGCAGTTACTCTTGTGGGATGGAGGAACAGGGCCTGATGTTCTAAATTAGCTTAAAAATTGTGACGGCATCCCCCAGTCAAACAAATGGCAAAAAATTGAGCCTTGGGTGCTGGCAGTGCCAGAACACTGTAACCCCTTGTAGTTACTCTTGCTGGACTGAAGAACAGGGCCTGATGTTGTAAATTAGTTTAAAAATTGTGACAAAATCCCCTAGTCAAAAAGGTGCTGAAAACTTGGGCCTTGGGTGCTGGCGGTGCCAGAACACTGTAATCCCTTGCATGTAACTCTTGTTGGATGGAGGAACAGGGCCTGATGTTGTAAATTAGTTTAAAAATTGTGACAAAATCCCACAGTCAAACAGGTGGTGAAAAATTGGGCCTTAGGTGCTGGCGGTGCCAGAACACTGTAACCCATTGCAGTTACTCTTGTTATACAGAGGAACAGGACCTGATGTTGTAAATTAGTTTAAAAATTGTGACGAAAGCCCATAGTCAAACAAATGGTGAAAAATTGGGCTTTGGGTGCTGGTGGTACCAGAACACTGTAACCCCTTACAGTTACCCTTGTTGGACGGAGGAACAGGGCCTGATTTTGAAAATACGTTTAAAAATTGTGATGAAAGCCCCCAGTCAAAAAGGTGCTGAAAACTTGGTCCTTGGGTGCTGGCGGTGCCAGAACACTGTAATCCCTTGCATGTAACTCTTGTTGGACGGAGGAACAGGGCCTAATTTGTAAATTAGTTTAAAAATTGTGACGAAAGCCCCCAGTCAAACAAATGGTGAAAAATTGGGCCTTGGGTGCTGGCGGTGCCAGAACACTGTAACCCCTTGCAGTTACTCTTGTTGGATGGAGGAATAGGGCCTGATGTTGTAAATACGTTTAAAAATTGTGACAAAATCCACCAGTCAAACAGGTGGTGAAAAATTGGGCCTTGGGTGATGGCAGTGCCAGAACACTGTAACCACTTGCAGTTACTCTTGTTGGACGGAGGAACATGGCCTGATGTTATAAATTAGTTTAAAAATTGTGACGAAAGCTCCCAGTCAAACAGGTAGCGAAAAATTGGGCCTTGGGTGCTGGCGGTGCCAGAACACTGTAACCCCTTGCAGTTACCCTTGTTGGACAGAGGAACAGGGCCTGATGTTGTAAATTAGTTTAAAAATTGTGACAAAAGCCCCCAGTCAAACAGGTGCTGAAAACTTGGTCCTTGGGTGCTGGCGGTGCCAGAACACTGTAACCCCTTGCAGTTACTCTTGTTGGATGGAGGAATAGGGCCTGATGGACAAAATCCACCAGTCAAACAGGTGGTGAAAAATTGGGCCTTGGGTGATGGCAGTGCCAGAACACTGTAACCACTTGCAGTTACTCTTGTTGGACGGAGGAACATGGCCTTATGTTATAAATTAGTTTAAAAATTGTGACGAAAGCTCCCAGTCAAACAGGTAGCGAAAAATTGGGACTTGGGTGCTTGCAATGCCAGGATACTGTAACCCCTTGCAGTTACTCTTGTTGGACGGAAGAACAGGGCCTGATGCTGTAAATTAGTTTAAAAATTGTGACGAAAGCTCCCAGTCAAACAGGTGGCGAAAAATTGGGCCTTGGGTGCTGGGGGTGCCAGAACACTGTAACCCCTTGCAGTTACTGTTGTTGGAAGGAGGAACAGGGCCTGACGTAAATTAATTTAAAAATTTTGATGAAAGCCTCCAGTTAAACAGGTGGCAAAAAATTGGGCCTTGGGTGCTAGCGATGCCAGGAACACTGTAACCCCTTGCAGTTACTCTTGTTGGACGAAGGAACAGAGCCTGATGTTGTAAATTAGTTTAAAAATTGTGACAAGGAATGTGCATGGGCGGGAGCCCTGAGATGGACGGTTGATCCAGGAACTCCGCACTTACCCCGGCCATCGGCACCGCTAGCCACACCAGCACCGCCAGGAGGGACCCACCTCGAAGGGGGACAACCCCCCCAAGCAGAAGGAGCACCTAGACAGCCCCGAGAATGCCCCGGAGGGCTTCCCTGAGTCCGAGGTACACCCTTCGTTCTCCACTGGGGTGTACCAATATGGTGTTAGGCTGTGGCCTAACACAGAACACGGCACCCACAGCGCTGGAAAAGCCCCCCAGAGCCCTCCACACTACCTCGATCGGGTCCAGCAGTGACCACAAGACAGCGGAAGGCTCTCCCCAGGGCCCCCCGCTTAAAAATGGAGATTTAGCAGAAGCCGGGTGGACCAAGATGGCCTCTGATAAGGCCTAACGATCCTCTCAAGCCTCCAGCCCACCCATTCTCTATTTAGAGATCTCACCACAAAGGGGAGCACTCCTCTAAAGGTCATAACAGAGACCCCTGGGCCCAGAAGCTTTATTAATATATCCACCACAGAGATCCACACCCATATAGACTCTAAGAGCAGAACTTTTGGGGCAAAAAGGCGACCCTCAGTCCCAGAGGGCGTCATATCCTCTTAGAAACTGTCAGAAAAGAGGGATTCAAGAAGACAAAGGAAAGGTATACACAAGTTTTGAAAGGCAGGGGGCCAGCAAAGCCTTCTTTTGGTCGCGGAACCCTAAAAGCGCCCCGTATGCAGAGAACATCTGCTAGGAGAACAATGATATATCCCGCCACAGAGCCTGTTCTTGATCCCCCCCTTGATATGGCTTCCTCTGGGGCCCACTCAACCTCTCCATCCCAAGAAGCATCTTTAGAACACAGACCAATCATCTCCCTGACTACTCTCACCCTCACACCGGGTCCAATTTGCCTGCTCAACAGCTCTTACTCCCCTGCCTCCACTGAGTCGCTCCTCCGACGCACAATGGATGATTCTCCCTTCACCCCGGCAGCTCGGCCTCTTCCACGTCAGCAAGAAATGAACATTCCCAGCCCTTCAATTCAGGAACCTGCTCTCAATACCGCAGATTTGTTCATTACATTTTCCAATCTCCTAGAAAGGGGACTAGCGAACACGGCCACGAAAATCACAGGGGATATAAAAGCAGATTTCAACAATCTCGGATCCAGAATGGACGCTATTGAACAGAAACTGTACTTCACTGTGGCCAGAACCAACCAAAATTCTGACCACTTACAAGTTCTACAGGACCAACTGGATATCGCCCTAGCAAGACCAGATGACCTGGAAAACAGGTCACATCGTTACAACTTTAGGGTGAGAGGCCTCCCGCAGAACATCACCGAAGTTTCCCCTGCGATTCAAGACCTGATTCAATCCGTCATTCCAAATGTTCCTAAACACAGGCTAGAGTTGGACAGAGCCCACAGAGCCTTGGGACCCCCAAGAAAAGATGGATCCCCCCAGGGACATCATAGTCAAACCGCATTTTTATGCCATTAAAGAGGAGCTAATGAGAGCTTCTCGATTCAACCCTCACATCTCTTGTATGGGCCACCAAGTCCAGATCTTTGTGGACTCATCCCCGAACACCATCCAAAAGAGAAGAACTCTCAAACCACTCCTCCTGATTCTGCAACGAGCAGAGCTTAAATACTGATGGGCTTTCCCGTTTGCCGTTAAATTTAACCTGAAGGGGAAAACATACACCTTCTCCAGTCTTGCAGAAGGGGAAAAACTCCTCCACCTTAAACTAATATCCCAAGAAGCACCGATGGATCTCACCGACCCAACTAGCTCCCATACCAAGAGACCGCTCCCTTCCAGCCTTGTCTCCCCGCTATGGTCCAAGTTCAAGAGCAAGAAGGCTAAAAACCACAGACCCCCATAACCCGTCAGAAGGCCTGCCTGGATATAGGCTTCTTCCCCTTTCTTATTTGGCTTGGAATCCTCTTGGGCTTCGGAAGCAAATTTCATCTGCTCAAGAGAAACACCTTGTGATCGGAGCTATCTTGCTCCCCCTCTTTGATTATTGAACAGGGGTTCCTCGAATGCTCTTTTTGTTGGTCCCCTAATTTTATGAAGTTTTATAAAGTTCATGTTCCTGTTTTGCCCTTGATGTGGAAAGAAGTTTTCATCCTCCCATCTAGGGCTTAAGTTCTTGGACACCCCATACTGCTCTCACTTAGCATATATGCCATGAGTCTCTCCTATTTCTTTCAAGGGGTGACCTGACCGGGGTATGTCCTCATGCGCCTCCACTTACCTCGGGGACTTTCTTTTTGGATTTCCTCGGGTTAAGTCGCCTGACCTTGATGGGTTAGATACTTGCAATTCCCATCTGCTTTGTTGTTGTCTATATCCCTCCTAGGAGGGCAGGGTCGACGGGCCAGGGGGGGCTACTCCCCCCCCTGACACCGCTCCCACTAGCTATTTGTAGATGTAATTGTCTCAGTTGTTTATCCCCCTTCTTTTCCTCCTCTCTCTTTCTCTCTTTCCTGTGGTCGAAGCACCTAATTTCTTTTTATGTTCCAGATATCTCCGGGTCAGTCAGTTGCGGTCCAGGGTTCCCGATCCTCTTTGGATGCTCCTTCACCCCTTTGGGGGCCTCCGTTTCAATGGTGAGTGCTGCCATAGACATAAGCTATGATTTCCACAAGCTCCATGGCTAAGGCTTCCAATAGACGCCTCCAAATAGCTACCCACAATGCTCAAGGGCTAAACTCCCTGTTAAAAAGAAGGCAAATGTTCTCCCACTACAAAACACTTAATTTAGATGTGGTTATGGTCCAAGAAACCCACTTCCCTTTACGGTACAGCCCCAAATTCCTCCACACACACTTCCCTGTTTTCTTTCTGGCTAATGCAGACTCCAAAACCAAGGGGGTAGCGGTCCTGTTTTCCAAAACCTCTGGCTTTTCTTACCTCGGGGAAATTAAAGACCCAGAGGGAAGATACATTTTTTGTCAAAGGCTCCATTGATGGGATTATATACACATTCGTATCATATTACGCCCCTAATAAAAACCAACTAAATTTTTTTAAAGCAATGTTGGACTCCATCCAGCCTCACTTAGAAGGCAGGGTCATCCTGGGAGGTGATTCTAATATTGCCCTTGACCAAGGGCTTGATAAATCTAAACCACTGGGGCACCAGTTAACGCGCCCGACTAGAGCGAGCTTAAAACTAGCCAAATTGCTCTACTTATTTAACTTGTCGGACGTATGGAGATAATTGAAACCAAGCAGGAGAGATTACACTCATTTTTCGCACCCCCACAATTCATACGCTCGAATAGATCATCTGCTAATGGAGGCCCACGGGACCCCCCTAGCAATGAAATCACGGATAATTGACACCCCACTCTCTGATCATTCCTTCGTCCACATGCAAATTCGCTCCAATCTCCTCTATGCAAAACATCTGCAGTGGAGATTAAATGAATCACTGCTAGCTGATCCTATCAGAATCTCTGAAATCAGTAACTCTCTCAAGGAATACTTTCTCCTAAATGACAAAGAAGGGACCACGGCACTAGTCCTATGGGCAGCTCATAAAGTTTTTATTAGGGGAGAGCTAATGCAATAGCTTCGCAAATAAAGAAAGAGAGAACAGCAGACCTGATCAAGCTGGAAAAATAGTTTGAGTCGCTATAGGCGGCGCATAAGATCAACCCTTCCAAAACTTGACAAAGCTAGGTTAGAGCTTAATATGGCCTTAACAACCAAAGCAGAGAAATCAATCCGTTGGAGTGGCGAAAAGTTCTACACACAAAATGACAAACCAGGCTCAATGTTAGCAACTAGACTCTCTCCGCGATGTCGTCTACACCAACTTCCCAAAATTAGAGCACCAGGTCATGGCCTTACCACTATACCACCATATGACTCAATTTTTTAATTCTAAAACTCAGGGCACTCCCCTGGATCCACAGCTTAACATGGCCTATATAACGGTTATTCCAAAACCTGATAAGAACCCTGAGAGCTAGGTAACTATAGACCCATATCGTTGATTAACAATGACATCAAAATTTTAATGAAGATCCTGGCAAATAGGTTATGCTCGTTCATCAACTCATATATCCATAAAGACCAGGCAGGGTTTATTCCGGGTAGACAGGGCCCAGATCAGACATGCAGGGCTATTGACCTGATCTCCATTCTTCAATCCAATTGGGAGGGTGGTGTTAAACAGCAAGGCATGGTCCTATCCCTAGATTTCCAGAAGGCCTTTGATTCCGTTGCCTGGAACTATATACTTAAGATTTTGGAGATCTGGGGATTCGGCCAGCGCTTCCTGGGGGACATTAGGGCACTATACTCCCTCCCATCAGCCCAAATAAGGTTACAGGGATACCTCTCCGACCCGATAGTCATAGCCAGAGGGACAAGACAGGGATGTCCCCTTTCTCCACTTATCTTCGCCATAGCGATTGAAACCCTGGTCATTGCTGTTCGCCAAACCAGGATATCAAAGGGGTCTCCTGTGGATCCCAGATTCATAAATGTGGTCTCTTTGCAGACAACATACTTTTATTTATAACCTCCCCTCATACATCCCTCCCCAACCTAAGTCAATTATTAGACGCCTTTGCTGAACACTCAGCAGTCAACTATTCAAAATCCCATGCGATGAATATCTCCCTCTCGCAGGACGTAGTCACCTCGCTGCAACATTCATTTCCTTTCAAATGGAGCCGATCTTCTATTCAATACTTGGGTATTAACCTGACGGCCAAGATAGAGGATTTATGTGTTAGCAATTTCCCCTCCATTTACCGAAAATTAGAGAACGACCTAAAAACATGGTCCAAAAGTAATCTCTCCTGGCTGGGTAGAATTAATGCAGTCAAAATGACGCTCCTCCCACGGATTCTATACTTGTTTAGAGCCTTACCGATACCCATTAGGAGACACCATCTTAGGTCCCTTCAGAGTAAAATTCTCAAGTTTATTTGGGGCTGCTCTGGTTTCAGGTTTCCCCAAAGCACGTTACTCCACCATAAGAAGAGGGGAGGCCTGGGTGTACCCTCGCTCCTCAAATACTTCCAAGCAGCTAGATTGGCCCAACTTTCCTGAGTCTACTCGAGATCTGAGAAGCCGTACTGGATTCAGATCGAACGGCAGGCGGTACCGCAGTACACTAAAGACTTCCTCCTATGGACCCATCCGAAAAAAAGACCCCCTATTTTATCCCCGACCCTCTCTCACTCATTTGCCCTTTGGGATTCACTACGTAACCACTTTGAGTTGGTATCTACTCTGATCCCCCTGGCACACATATTCCATAACCCAGATTTCCCTCCCGGTTTAGATATTAAGGCATTTCAATGGTGGTTGGACAAGGGGCTGTACCGTATAGGACATTATTTCACCCCCTCGGGCCCCATTTCTATGGGCTACTGCGTAAGTAAACTGGATATTCCAGCCTCTGAAAAATGTAGATTCTGACAAATTTCTCATTTCCTGCAACATATCTGGAAAGAGAAACCTCTCCCCCCTAGAATTTCAGCCTACGAAACATGGTGTGGCCAAGCCATGGAGCAGAGGGGAGGCATCTCAGTAGTTTATGCAGCCCTCACTCAGACAACGGAAAAGGCCCCATACATGAAGCAGTGGGAGGAGGATCTCCAGATCTCATGGGACCTAGAATCATGGCACTGGGCTCTCGCCGACTCCTCCTCAGGCATCTTAACCACTTCCCGACCGCCGGACAGAAGCGAACGCACGCGTTAGTCACGCCCGCATATGTAAACTTTGTTCAGATCACACATGTGAGGTATCGCCGCGTGCGTTAGAGCGAGAACAATAATTCTAGCCCAAGACCTCCAATGTAATTCTAAAAATGTAACCAGTAAAATTTTTGAAAACATCGCCTATGGAGAAAATTGCTGCACAAATACCGCGTGACATAAAAAGTTGCAATGACCACCATTTTATTCCCTAAGATCTCTGCTAAAAAAATATATACAATGTTTGGGGGTTCTGAGTAATTTTCTAGCAAAAAAACGATGATTATTACATGTAGGAGAGAAATGTCAGAATTGGCCTGGTGGCGAAGTGGTTAAACACTGTACTTATGGAGGCGAGCATCAAGGTCATCACTAGGTGGTATCTCACTCCATCCAAACTATCCCGCATATATCCCTCGGCCAACCCACAGTGCTTCAGGGGCTGTGCCCTTCTTGGCTCAATGCCGCATATTTGGTGGGAATGCCCAAGGATTAGACCCTTTTGGAGGAGAATCTTTAACCTCATTGACAAATTGACCAAGTCCCAGGTTCCTAGGTCCCCTGAGATTGCTCTCCTTAATGCCCACATCCTGAACCTGTCTAAGCCCAACAGGAAATTGGTTCTATTCATCTTAACCGGAGCCAAACTCTCCATCGCTAAATCCTGGAAAAAAACAAGGGTGTCCTTCGCAGCAACAGTACAGAAAATCTCTTGGATTATGTCCCAGGAAAAGTTGGCCAGTATCCTCTCGGACACCATCAAAAGGTTTGAGGGGATATGGGAGCCCTGGACCGAATACATAGGAGTCTCATTTGTTCCAGGACTCAGCCCACAACCAGACAGGACTATTCGTAACTGACTCAAGGTGCTTCTTCCATTCTTCCATTCTCTTCTCCCATCTCTTCTCTTCCCCCTCATTTCTTTTTCAGTACAGACTTATCCTGGTTTGTGATTCTGTTGGTTTCTAATTATTTGTTACCTTTATGAGTTTGACGCCCCTGACCGGGGGGACAATACTTATCCCTACCCTTTTAAGGGGTCTCCAACTGTAACAGATGGGAGGCTATTAACCCGAAGGCTCTTAATTAACTATATTCCCGTCTCCACGCACAGTTTGATCCCGTTATGGGGTGCCTGGAGGTTGGGGGTGCACCAGCATGTACCATTGTTCATTAGGTCATATGCCGATGAGTGTCCCTAAGCCTTAGAACATTGAGATATTTCTGGAATAAGCGTAGGGTTAGCCAAGAAAGGTAATGAAAACGGTATAATATTCTTTTGATTGTTATCCTGACATTCACACTCTTGTACTGTAACTTACTTGTTTTGTACTATTTTAAAATAAAAATCTTTGAAAGTAAAAAAATGTGACAAAAGCCCCCAGTCAAACAGGTGGCAAAGAATTGTGCCTTGGGTGCTGGTGGTGTCAGGAACACTGTAACTCCCTTGCAGTTATTCTTGTTGGACGGAGGAATAGGGCCTGATGTTTTAAATTCGTTTAAAAATTGTGACGAAAGCACCCAGTCAATCAGGTGGCGAAAAATTGGGCCTTGGTTGCTGGCGGTGCCAGAACACTACAACTCCTTGCAGTTATTCTTGCTGGATGGAGGAATAGGGCCTGATGTTGTAAATCAGTTTAAAAATTGTGACGAAAGCCCCCTAGTCAAACAGGTGGTGAAAAATTGGGCCTTGGTGCTGCCGGTGCCAGAACACTGTAACCCCTTGCAGTTACTCTTTTTTGGACAGTTGCTCAGTTGGAAAGGTCTCCAAGTCTGCTCTTGATGGTTGCTTGAACCTATCAGACCTGGGTGCTGAGGACTAAAACAATTTTAAAGGCATCACCTTTAGCTGGCCACCTTCTCCACCACCTCTGAATGACCCAAGCTTCAGAAACATGTTGTCCAGGACCAGCACGAGGACATGGTAACCTCCCAGGGTCTGGAAAGGCATTGCACAATCATTCTTCAAGGTATCCTGAAGATGTTTCATCCTCTGCACCCTCTGCACAGGCAAGATGAGTCCTGCAACTTTACCCTTGTAACTTGGATCAAGAAGAGTTGCCAGCCAGTAATGATCCCTCTCCTTGATACCATGAAGGGTCTTTTTGCAGGCTTTTCAGAATCAGAGAGCCCATGCAGCGTAAGTTTGAGGAGGCATGAGTGTCCTCTGGGTCACTGAGGATGACATTATCAGGAACTACTTCCTTCCAGCCACTTACAACTCCTTGGGGGTCTGGGGCCTGAAAACCATGATCCCTTGAAGACTGCTGCGTATTATACTCCACATCCATGTTGACACTATCCTCCTCCTCCCATGTGTTTGGCAGCTCTGCAGGAATGCTATCTGCATAAAGGGGGGCTTGAGAGAAAAGGAAGTCCTCCTATCCTCCCTTTGTTCCGCCTCAAGTGCCCTGTCCATGATTCCACGAAGCGTGTGCTGCAGAAGGAATATTAGTGGGACAGTGTCACTGATGCATGCATTGTCGCTGCTCACCATCCTTGTGGCCTCCTCAAATGGTGACAGGACAGTGCATGAATCCTTGATCATTATCCACTGATGTGGCGAAAAAAAGCCAAGCTCCCCTGAGCCTGTCCTGCTGCCATGTTCACAGAGGTACTCATTGATGTCCCTCTGCTGTGCGTGCAGCCGCTGCAGCATTGCCAATGTTGAGTTCCACCTGGTGGGCATGTCACAAATGTAGCTGTTGTTGGGCAGGTTGAATTCCCACTGGATGTCAGCCAGCCAGGCACTGGCATTGTAGAATGCTGGAAATGACCACAAACTTTCCTGGCCTTCCTCAGGATATCTGGTAAGCCTGGGTGTCAACCACCTCTGAGCCTGCCCCTGCAGAGCAGAAAGAATCTCTTTCCCAGTGTGGCTCCTGTCCCCACGACAGACTAACTCAAGCACCGCATGGCATCTTTTAGCCTGACTGCTTGCATAGCCCCTTGAACGATTAGGGAGCACTGCATGTTCAGAGGACAATTCTGCAGAAGAGGCCACAGAGGTAGAAGAAGAGGAGGGGTGGAGGAGGCGGATGTGGCTAAATTACCACCAGCTTTTTGGAGGCGTGGTGGCAGAACTATTTCCAAAACTGAACCCTGTCCTGCATCCTTCCCAGCTGCCAGCAGAGTTACCCAGCTGAAAAGGCAGCAGTTAGAGTGCTAGCAATTTGGCAAAGCTAGCATTAAGACACTGAGCATGTGGATGGCTGGGACAGTATTTCTTTTTACGGTTCAGCAACTGGGGTACAGATATTTGCCTGCTGAATTCACCTAGTGGTGTACTGCCAGCAGATTGGCTGCAAGTACTAGTTGTGGCACGCATTGCTATACCTTCATTCCTCTCAGTGCAGGTTTTGGATAGGATTGCAGGTTTAGTATAGGTTGAGATCCCAGATGAGGAGCAAGGAAAAGTTTGTCTAGTTTTCTGATGTGGGTTTTTCAGGTACTCTTGCCAATGGACTGCATGGCTGGTCGTCATATGTCTTGTCAAGGCAGTAGTGCCCAAGCGGCTGGAGTCCTGGCCATATTTGACCCGCTTCAGACATAGATTGCAAATGGCAATGGTGCGATCTACTGCACATGTGCTGAAAAATACCCACACCAAAGAAATTTTGGAAGTCGGCGGGGAGGCAGCAGCACCCTGCACCTGTGGATCTCTGTGGTCTGATGCAATTGGGTGGCTGCCCTTAAGCTGGCCCCTGGAGGACATCCTGCCTTGTTGGAGTTGGGCCTCCTCCTCCTCACGTTCCTCCTCTCTTCTCTCAGGCACCCAAGTACAATCCATGTCCTCATAATCCCCTCCCTCCTCATCACTGGAGCAAACTGGCAATATGCTGCAGCTGGGGGAAAATAACTGCTAGTTTCTTTTTAACACCGCACTACACTGTACTATATACCATACACCCCAGAATGCACTGATATATAGTGTACACTCAATACGCTGTGTGTATATCTGGATACACTAGACTGTATATATTTTAAGACAACACGTCAAGTATTGTGCTATATACTGTACACTCCCGAATGCACTGATATATAGTGTACACTCAATACACTGTGTGTACATATATATATATATGTATATATTTTAATACACCATGTCAAGTGTACTATATACCGTATGTACACCCCGAGTGCACTGATATATAATGTACACTATGTACACTCAACACGCTGTGTGTGTAAATATATATATATATATATATATATCAGGCTGTATATATTTTAAGTGTAAGTATTCGCCAGCACACCAAGGATCACCATCCAAAGGTTCTTTAATTAAAGAAGGATCACATCACAGGGAGTGATGTGATCCTTCTTTAATTAAAGAACCTTTGGACGGAGATCCTTGGTGTGCTGGCAAATACTTACACATGATTGACGCTTCCAGTATCCAGGTAGTGATCGTTGCAGCACCCACTTCTACACTGGCCTTACTTTGCCAGAAAGTTGTGCATTAGGAAAATTGACAAGACTGTATATAGTTTAATACACCACGTCAAGTGTACTATATACCGTATGTACACCCCAATATATAGTGTACACTCAATACGCTGTGTGTATTTATATATATACCAGGCTGTATATATATATATATTTTAATACACCATGTCAAGTGTACTATATACTGTATGTACACCCCGAATGCACTGATATATAATTTACACTGTGCGTAAATATATATATATATTAGACTTTATATATATATATATATATATATATATATATATATTCTTGCACTGCCTAAACGGACACTATATACTATATACACTGAATTAGCTGTATGTAGTCTACTACACTAAAGGCATTGCATATATGCCTGACTGTATACAGATAGCCCTATGTATTTATTATATATTTCCCTACACTAACCTGCCTGCACTAACTAACAGATAGATAGATAGGGAGATCTACAATCTATCTTTATATCTAGCTGGCTATCTTTTTGTTTCCTTTTTTTTACAATGTGCAATAGCTATCAAGCTAAACTGCCTGCAATCCGCAACCTAAACTATCTCTCTATCGCCAACACACTACATAAAGCCACTGTACAAGCAGCTTTATATAGTGTGGGGCGTGGATTGAGGCTGCTGAGCAGTGATTGGCTAAAGGCACCCTGCCTTTAGCCAATCAAAGCTCTCACAGCAGACCATCCGCTAATTGGCCAAAGCATGCAGGTCATGTGCATGCTTTGGCCAATCAGCGGGCAGCATTCCGCCGCCACTGGAATGCTTTATGGGGTGCACAAAGTTCCAGTGAATGCCCCATAATGTTCGCAATGGAGTGACCTGACAAACCCCCGATGTTCGAGTCGAATATACGTTTGAATCGAACCGGGGGCTCGTCCGTAGTGGTGACACTGCAACTGGTGTGGTGCTGACCAGTGACCTGCAACTGGTGTGGTGGTGACCAGTGACACTGTACCTGGTGTGGTGGTGTCCAGGCACACTTTACCTGGTGTTGCAGTGTTCAGGGACAATATGACTGGAGTGGCAATGGCCAGGGACACTGTAACTGGTGTGGCAGTGATTAGGGAGAATAAAACTGGTGTAGTGGTGATAAAGAACACTGTAACTGGTGTGGCAGTGATAAGGGAGAATACAATTGGTGTAGTGGTGATCAAGAACACTGTAACTGGTGTGGTGATGATTGGGAACACTGTAACTGCTGTGGCAGTGATCAGGGATAATATGACTGCTGTGGCAGTGCTTAGGAACAATATGACTGCTGTGGCAGTGATCAGGGACAATATCACTATAGTGGCAGTGATCAGGGACACTGTGAGTGGGTGTTGATGATTGAAAACGGTTATTAGGGACAAGACTGGTAGCACTGGTCTGGTGACATTGTACTGGTGATGATCAGAGCAGCCAGCCATTATATATTATCACTGCCACAACAGTAAAGTGTCAACATAGTGTAAAAAAAAAACAAAAAAAAAAAACATATATATATATATATATATATATATATATATATATATATATATATACAGTTGTGCTCATAAATTTACATACCCTGGCAGAATTTATGATTTCTTGGCCATTTTTCAGAGAATATGAATGAGAACATAAAAACATTTCTTTCACTCCTGGTTAGTGTTTGGCTGAAGCCATTCAGTGTAAACAAAAAAGTGTAGCACTAAAGGTGAATAAATTCACAAAGTGTCAAAAGGTGTAAAAAACATAAAGTGAAATATCTCAGAAAAATATCCTCATTTAAAGTCCATAATACTCAAATGATCCAAGAATATTAAACCGTATACAAAGTGTCCAACGATGGTGCTAGAAAATCTGCTAAAGTGTGACAAGAAAAAGTCCCAACTTTCAGTGTAGGTCATTCACAACAGTAGAATAATGTGCAAAGATCCAAATAAATCTTCAGGAATCAAAAATCAGAATATGTTCAAAACAGCAGGATATACAAATAAGTGGGTGGCCCCTTACCGGATCAGTTGGACTCTCTCTCGCCATACGACTGGGGAGTTAATCGGACTTGTGTGGTTTACCCACCACAGGGGTCATCCGCATTCTCCACTCAGGGTAGATGTCATAATTTCCCAGAAGCCGAGTTGGTGGGGCAGGTACACCCAATTTTCTCCGTTAGCACACTCCGGTGTGCCTGTGTGAGGATCTTCTCTGTGTCTCCTCCGTGTCCACGATGGAAGATGGAGGCTTCTTGTCCTGGCTAAGAGGTGTGAGGGCCGTTCTGTGTCTGCACTACCTTCACTCATGGATATTGTTTGGCTGAAGCCATTTATTATCAATCATGTGTGTTTACTCTTTTTAAATCAAAATGACAACAGAAGCTACCCAAATGACCTTGATCAAAAGTTTACATACCTCCGTTCTTAATACCGTGTATTGCCCCGTTTAACATCATGACAGCTTGAAGTTTTTTTTTGGTATTTGTGGATGAGGCTCTTTATCTTCTAAGGTGGTAAAGCTGTCCATTCCTCTTGGCAAAAAGCCTCCAGTTCCTTGGAAATTCTTGGGCTGTCTTGCATGAACTGCACGTTTGGCTCAATGATATTGAGGTCAGGAGATCTGAGATGGCCACTCCACACTTCACTTTATTCTGCTGTAGCCAATGACAGGTCGACTTGGCCTTGTGTTTTGGATCATTGTCATGTTGGAATGTCCAAGTACGTCCCATGTGCAGCTTCGTCCTCCGGTGTTTTCTGATAACATACTGCATTCATCTTGCCATCAATTTTGACAAAATTTACTGTGCCTTTGTAGCTCACACATCTCCAAAACTGAGCTGCAGCAAGGGGGCCAAGACCATACAGCGGTTTAAAAGGACAGGTTCTACTCAGAACAGGCCTCAGCATGGTCGACCAAAGAAGTTGAGTGCAAGTACTCAGCGTCATATACAGGGGTTGTCTTTGGGAAATAGATGTATGAGTGCTGTCAGCATTGCTGCAGAAGTTAAAGGGGTGGGGGAATCAGCCTGTCAGTGCTCAGACCATACGCCGTACACTGCATCAAATTGGTCTGCAAGGCAGTTGTCCCAGAAGGAATCTGCACAAGAAAGACTGCAAACAGTTTTCTGAAGACAAGCAGACTATGGCCATGGATTACTGGAACCATGTTCTGTGGTCTGATGAGCCCAAGATAAACTTATTTGGTTCAGATGGTGTCAAGTGTGTGTGGCAGAAGCCAGGTGAGAACAGGTCGACTTGGCCTTGTGTTTTGGATCATTATCATGTTGGAATGTCCAAGTACGTCCCATGTGCAGCTTCGTCCTCCGGTGTTTTCTGATAACATACTGCATTCATCTTGTCATCAATTTTGACAAAATTTCCTGTGCCTTTGTAGCTCACACATCCCCAAAACTGAGCTGCAGCAAGGTGGCCAAGACCATACAGCGGTTTAACAGGACAGCTTCCACTCAGAACAGGCCTTGCCATGGTCGACCAAAGAAGTTGAGTGCAAGTACTCAGCGTCATATTCAGGGGTTGTCTTTGGGAAATAGATGTATGAGTGATATCAGCATTGCTGCAGAAGTTAAAGGGGTGGGGGAATCAGCCTGTCAGTGCTCAAACCATATGCCGTACACTGCATCAAATTGGTCTGCATGGCTGTCGTCCCAGAAGGAATCTGCACAAGAAAGACTGCAAACAGTTTGCTGAACACAAGCAGACTAATGGTCATCAATTACTGTAACCATGTCCTGTGGTCTGATGAGACAAAGATAAACTTATTTGGTTCAGATGGTGTCAAGCGTGTGTGGCGGAAACCAGGTGAGGAGTACAAAGACAAGTGTGTCTTGCCTACAGTCAAGCATGGTGGTGGGAGTGTCATGGTCTGGGGCTGTCATCATGGAAGAATGGAAGAGGACTCCAGTGGCAACCTGTGAAGCTCTGATGAACTTCTTGCCCGAGAGGGTTAAGGCAGTGCTGGAAGATAATGGTGGCCATACAAACTATTGACACTTTTGGCCCAGTTCAGATATTTTCACTTAGGGGTGTACTCACTTTTGTTGCCAGGGGTTTAGACATGAATGGATGTGTGCTGAGTTATTTTGAGGGGACAGCAAATTTACACTGTTATACAAGCTGTACACTCACTACTTTACATTGTAGCAAAGTGTCATTTCTTCAGTGTTGTCACATGAAAAGATAGAATAAAATACTTACAAAAATGTGAGGGGTGTACTCACTTCTGTGAGATACTGTAGACGAGTGAGTTTGGGGTTGAGCAACTTGACTGGCCTGCACAGAGTCCTGACCTCAACTCGACAGAACACCTTTGGGATGAATTAGATCGGAGACCTAAATGAGGCCTTCTCGTCCAACATCAGTGCCTGACCTCACAAATGCACTTCTGGAAGAATGGTCCAACATTCCCATAGACATTCCTAAACCTTGTGGACAGCCTTCCCAGAAGAGTTGAAGCTGTTATAGGGGCAAAGGGTGGGCCAACTCAATATTGAACCCTGCAGACTAAGACTGGGATGCCATTAAAGTTCATGTGCGTGTAAAGACAGGCGTCCCAATGCTTTTGGTAATATAGTGTATATTCTCTCAAGATAAAATGAAAACTAATAATACTCTTCATTTAAAATGTTTATTTAAGTTAAAAATATAAAATATATACTTACATTAAGTTAAAGGTCTGTGCACAAGGATAAAAACTCATCCAGAGCCTGCTTCTGTCTCCCTCACTGTTGTCTGTAGTTCTCACAGCACTTCCTAGCGGCGATGTGATGACATCATCAAGCTTTTCATAATTGGATCGTGTTTTTACAAATGCCATGCGAAAGGGCATCTTGATCAAATTACTCTGTTTACATACATAACCAATTGCGCTAAGAAAGGAGGATGTTCCTGCCCTAGATGGTGTAAAATAATAGGGAAAGCCCTTCTCTCTTTATGTTTTTTAAAAGTTATTCTAGAACACAAAATAAAACTCAAGTACTTAGCGCAAAGCTGAATTGCACAGTTTTACCTGATCAAACCTGTTAATATTAGATGCAGACTTTAATTTGAATGCCAGAAATGTTGCTTGGGCCAAAGCTTTGACTGCTAAAAACACCCGTATGGAGCTCCCTCTGAACAAAAACTCCCTAATACGTGATATAACATCCGTTAACGAGACATTATTACTAATAAGAGTAGCGCTTTGTAGATAAACATTATTCCCATTTTGATTTGTTGATGCATTGTAAAATGTAATGGACAGTTCAAAATTTAGCAGCTTACATAGTGGCGGCCTTAATAATATTGTGTAATCAGCCAAAGCTTGAACTATCGGAAACCGTATTTCTTCAAGATCTAAAGTCAAACCCGTGTTAAAATGAGGGAATAATCTTCTTAAAATCATATCTCCGCAAACCCAAGTGGGTGGGAGAATAATCACAGAGTTTGGGTTCAACATATGGTAAACTTGTAGATAATAATAAACATGGTTTGTGAAGAACCCACAAAGAATTACAACATTGCAATGTAAATCTCTAAGATTTTTATACCACTCTGTAATTGTAGCTAAATTCGCAATAAGTCTTGTTTCAAAAGCCGCACAAATCCCCTGGTCATTCAGATATCTCTTTAGGATTTGTGCCTCGTTCTCTCCGGTATCGTTATCTGATAAAAATATTCCAACCCACGTCCAGCCAAAATGTTTCACTAGTTTGGCAATTGCTAAATAATTGACGTGATCATTCTGAATGGTTTTGAACACATGAGGATAAAGCCGTCTGTCAGTTAAGGTGTAGTCTGTGGATCCATAGCTGATCTGAAGGTAAGGGGAGAAACATGTAATTTTATTTTTTGGTTGAAGTGAGTGATGGATCCATTGTTATCACTTACTTTTTTCGTGTATGATACCTATGAGTTTTACATTTTCATTTACAGATTTTCTGTTTTTAGATCATTTCCTAACATTGGTTTTAATTATGTGTGCACTGAATGCATATACTGTACACTATATTACCAAAAGTATTGGGACACCTACATTTACACGCACATGAACCTTAATGTCTTAGTTCATAGGGTTCAATATTGAGTTGACCCACCCTTTGCAGCTATAGCAGCTTCAACTCTTCTGGGAAGGCCGTCCACAAGGTTTAGGAGTGTCTATGGGAATGTTTGACCGTTCTTCCAGAAGCACATTTGGACGAGCCTGGCTTTCCTTCTCTAATTCATCCCAAAGGTGTTCTATCGGGTTGAGGTGCAGGCCAGTCAAGTTCCTTCACCCCAAAATCGCTCATCCATGTCTTTATGGACATTGTACAGGGTGGGCCAACTCAATATTGAATCCTACGGACTAAGACTGGGATTCCATTAAAGTTCATGTGCGTGTAAAGGCAGGTGCCCCAATACTTTTGGTATTATAGTGTATGTATCTATGAATGGATTTTATTTATCTGCTAAGTTGAGTAACTGACAGTTATATGTTATTCGTTTTTACTGTTTTCATCCAGTTACACTGTGGTGTTGTGGGTGGCCTCATTTAGTATT
>BLSH010147008.1:512810-524524 GCA_018402905.1 Glandirana rugosa
GGTCCGAGCAGGTTTACACGAAGACCTTCTTGCCAGTTTGTAAGGGTATCTGTGAGGATTTGGAACACCTGTCGGAAGGGTCTTCTCAACTTCGACAATATCGACGTTTCCCACCCGGTTGAGTTATAACTTGGGATACTTGATTCTGTAATTCCAAGTACACGCACATTTACATCCACAAGGTTATGAAAACCATTATATCACAGTTGGCCCACCCTTTGCAGCTATAACAGCTTCAACTCTTCTGGGAAGGCTGTCCACAAGGTTTAGGAGTGTCTATGGGAATGTTTGACCGTTCTTCCAGAAGCACATTTGGACGAGCCTGGCTTTCCTTCTCTAATTCATCCCAAAGGTGTTCTATCGGGTTGAGGTGCAGGCCAGTCAAGTTCCTTCACCCCAAAATCGCTCATCCATGTCTTTATGGACATTGTACAGGGTGGGCCAACTCAATATTGAATCCTACGGACTAAGACTGGGATTCCATTAAAGTTCATGTGCGTGTAAAGGCAGGTGCCCCAATACTTTTGGTATTATAGTGTATGTATCTATGAATGGATTTTATTTATCTGCTAAGTTGAGTAACTGACAGTTATATGTTATTCGTTTTTACTGTTTTCATCCAGTTACACTGTGGTGTTGTGGGTGGCCTGCATGTGTATTGAATCTCCTCCGCCTCCAATATGATTCAGTGTCTTGGTATATTTAAATCATCCCATCAGTGTCCACCCCAGGGCTTGACAAAGAGGCTGCCACCTTATAATGCATTGTCCTGGAGATTTGATTCACTTCCAGTTATCCCGGATACATGCAAATGAGGTAAACAAATGTCAATGTGAAAAAAAAAGACAAATAATGCCACAATAGCGCACTAATTACTCTACAAATCTCCTAAATATTAACATTATGATAACATCAGCATAAAAAGGCCCATACATAATAAAAAGTGTCCATATAGCATATCCCAAAAAAAAAAAAAAAATAGCATATATATATATATATATATATATATATATATATATATAACATATGCAAATCAATATGGTAATACAGTCCAACTTAAAGTGAAGGAAAAATGTTGTGAAGCAATAGTGAAAAAAAATTTCTTTGAGCCACCAAAATCCTTTACCAAAGTGATGTGTGCTACTTTCACTCCTTAACCACTTAAGGGCCGGAAGCATTTCCCACTGTAGGACCAGAGCACTTTTTGCCATTCGGCACTGCGTTGTACCCAAACAAAATTGGCGTAGTTTTTTTCCCATAAATAGAGCTTTCTTTTGGTGGTATTTGATCCGCTCTGCGTCATTTCTGACCCCTGCTATAAACAAAACAAGCGACAATTTTGAAAAGAAAACAATATATTTTACTTTTTGCTGTAATACATATCCAAATTAAAATATATAAAAAAAAATTAATTCATAAGTTTTGGCCGATATATATTCTTCCTCATATTTGTGGTAAAAAAATTGCAATCGACCTTTATTGATTGGTTTGCGCAAAAGTTGCCGCATTTACAAACCATGAGAATTAATTTATGGCGTTTTTACTATATGTTATTTTTTACTAGTAATGGCAGCGATCTGAAATTTTTATTGGGACTGCGATATTGCAGCGGACATGTCGGACATTTTTGCAACTTTTTTGGGACCAATGACATTTATACAGCGATCAGAAATGTAAATATCCGCTGATTACTGTGTAAATGTCATTGGCAAGGAAGAGGTTAACCTGCAGGGGGAGATCTAGGAGATAACTGTGTTCCCTAGGCGTGTTCTAACTGTGAGGGGGCTGGGCTGTCAGGGGCATAAGAGATCTAACTGATCCCAGTGACAGGGATCAGTAGATCTCTCACATGCCGCCTGACCGAGCGGGGAACCGATGTGTTTACATCGGCAGTTCCCCGTTTTTCTTCTCTGCCAGGCAATCGTGTCCATACTGCTGCAGAGTTCGGCGGACAGGAGCGAGCCGCCGTTTATAGACAACGATTCATGGAATCGTGCCACTCTGTAGCAGTAAATGTACGCGAGCCGGTCCAGAACAGGTTAAGAATAAAAATTACTAGATGCTGTTGTGTCTGGAAAATATTGCCCTATTAGATGTTATTGAAGAGCCGCTTAAACACGCCAATCTCCATCCAGATCAATAAAGATACTCTCCGTGGGGATAAAAATTGAGGCAGAGCCTCCAATAGAGTAAAAACACCTTAAGGTAATCAGTTTATTAAAAGTAATGCACTTACATCATAAAAGATTCAAATGGCCATGTTAAAATTCCAAACATGTCAGATGACTCAGTGTTGAGATCTCCTCATAGCTTCCTTCACACACATGGAGTCACTGTCTCTGCGTTGCCGTGTAGCCACGCCCCGACGTGTTTCATCACTTCGGACTTCGTCACAAGGGGTCTATATATATCATATATATATATTGTTTTGGATAGATATGCTATATGGACTATTTTTGTTATGTATGGGCCTTTTTATGTTGATTTTATCACCATGTTACTATTTAGGAGATTTGTAGAGTAATTAGTGCGCTATTGTGGAATTATTTGTCTTTTCTTTCACATTGACATTTGTTTTACCTCATTTGCATGTTTGTCGAATAGTAACCACTTCTGGACCATGTCGCGTATATTTACTGCTGCAGAGTGGCACGATATTGCAAATCGCTGTCTATAAACGGCGATCCACGCACGCGCAGCTAGGGAGCGGGCTCGCGCTGGCGGCGGCGCGCTCTCATGCCCGCCGCGCGATCCCTGAGTGGGGGCCGCAGGTCGGGCGGACTCTGTTAGAGGAGAAAAGCGGGTTCCCTGCTATGTTAGGCCGCATGACGGAGATCTATTGATCCTGTCACCGGGATCAGTTAGATCTTTTATGCCCCTGGCAGCCCAGACCCCATACAGTTAAAACACACCTAGGCAAAACAGTAAACCCTTTCATTGGCCCCTGCAGGTTAACCCCTTCCCTCCCAGTGACATTTATACAGTAATCAGTGGCTATTTAAATTTCTGATCACTGTATAAATGTCAATGGTCCCAAAAAAGTGTCAAAAATGTCCGACATGTCCTCCGCAATATAGCAGTCCTGATAAAAATCGCAGCTCACCGCCATTACTAGTGAAAAAAATAGTAAAAACACCATAAATGAATTCTCATGGTTTGTAAACACGGCAAATGCTGCGCAAACCAATCAATAAACACCAATTGCGATTTTTTTCACCACAAATATGTAGAAGTATATACAGTATCTCACAAAAGTGAGTACACCCCTTACATTTTTGTAAATATTTTATATCTTTTCAAGTGACAACGCTGAAGGAATGATACTTTGCTACAATGTACAGTAGTGAGTGTACAATTGGTATAGAAGTGTAAATTTTCTGTCCCCTCAAAATAACTCAACTCACAGCCATTAATGTCTAAACCGCTGGCAACAAAATTGAGTACACCCCTAAGTGAAAATGTCCAAACTGGGCCCAATTAGCCAGTTTCCCTCCCTAGTGTCATGTGACTCATTAGTGTTACAAGCTCTCAGGTTTGAATGGGGAGCAGGTGTGTTAAATTTGGTGTTATCACTCTCACTCTCTCATACTGATCACTGGAAGTTCAACATGGCCCCTCATGGCAAAGAACTCTCTGAGGATCTGAAAAATAGAATTGCTGCTCTGCATAAAGATGGCCTAGGCTATAAGAAGATTGCCAAGACCCTGAAACTGAGCTGCAACATGGTGGCCAAGACCACTCAGAATAGGCCTCACCATGGTCGACCAAAGAAGTTGAGTGCCCATGCTCAGCGTCATATCCAGAGGTTGTCTTTGGGAAATAGATGTATGAGTGCTGCCAGCATTGCTGCAGAGGTTTAAGGATTGGGGGGTCAGCCTGTCAGTGCTCAGACCATACACCGCACACTGCATCAAATTGGTCTGCATGGCTGTCGTCCCAGAAGGAAGCCTCTTCTAAAGATGATGCACAAGAAAGCCCGCAAACAGTTTGCGAAAGACAAGCAGATTAAGGACATGGATTACTGGAACCATGTCCTGTGGTCTGATGAGACCAAGATAAACTTATTTGGTTCAGATGGTGGCAACAAGGTGAGGAGTACAAAGACAAGTGCATCTTGCCTACAGTCAAGCATAGTGGTGGGAGTGTCATGGTCTGGGGCTGCATGAGTGCTGCAGGCACTGGGGAGCTACAGTTCATTGAGGGAGCCATGAATGCCAACATGCACTGTGACATACTGAAGCAGAGCATGATCCCCTCCCTTCAAAGACTGGGCCGCAGGGCAGTATTCCAACATGATAATTGTAATGATCTGTATGGCTTTATGTTATACTCAAGTTCAATTGTTATGCCTAGTTTAAGCAGTTAGGAAACAGTTAACATTTTAAGTCATGTGATCTGGGGTCGGGGATCTGTACTTGTAAGATGGGTGCTGCTGATTAAAGACAAACCTGATGCTGAAGCTCCATGCTGCTTGCCTATACTTGTGTTAATTCATCACATGGTACCAGAAGGAGAGAAGAATCATGGCAGCAATCAGCAACACAAAGAACGTTCCTTCCCTGCATTTGGAATCAGGAAACTTATCTGAAAACTGATCAAAATGGAGGGAGTTGATAGAGCTTGTGTTTGCAGGACCAGATGCAGACAAATGGACTGATCAGCAGAAATCAGCTCACTTTCTGTTATGTGTGGGACAACAAGGATGGCAAGCAAGTGGAGAGATCACTGCAGAGGACAAAAAAAAACAGAGGTACTGTTTGCAAAGTTTGAAGCATACTGCAACCCTAGGAGAAACTCCACAGTGCAATGGAAACTGTTTTATGAGAGGAACCAGTGTGGAAGTGAATCTGTGGATGAATGGGTGACACAGCTGTGCTTGCTTGCCAAAGACTGTGCTTTTTATGATAATGGAGATATGATAAAAGATCGTATTCTGATGGGCAGTAGGTTTAAGGAAGTTCAGGAAAAGCTGCTGCAGGAAGAAGATTTAAATCTTGAGAAAGCCATAAGGATTGCCAGAGCATTTGAAATGTCAAGAAATGACAGGCAGGTACTGGAAGGAACACAGCACCAGATTAGTGCTATAGAAAATCACAGCAGCAGATATGGGCAAGAAAGAGCACACAAAGGAATAAAGGGCACCTATAGCACTGGGACAAGTAACACACAAGCAGCGTGTGGATATTGTGGAAACATGCACAATAAAAATAGTGTCTGTCCTGCAAGGGGGCAGTTATGCATTAAATGCAACAAAAGAAGACATTTCACCAGGGTGTGTAATCTGTCCTCACAAACCGGAAGGTCAAAAACATGGTCTGTACATGCCATAGAGGAGAATGAAGACAATGCAGGGTCAGACTCAGACTGAACCCCATTATATCTTGAAGCAGTACAGGAAACACATCAGTCTGCAGATGAAGCGACTGTAACATTACAGATAGGTGCTAACAAAACTCCAGTCACATTTAAAATTGTGTGCCAGGCCACGTACACCTGGAACACCTCAAGAAGGAATCCCACTTAGAGACTAAGGACCTACCAAAACTAATGGGATATGGGGGTAAAAAGCTGAAAGTAATGGGTTGCTGTAATGCAAAATGTTCTTACAAGGGATCTGAAAAGGTTTTACAAATGTTTGTGATAGAAACAAAAGCCCCAGCTGTACTAGGCCTCAAAACAAGTAAAGAGATTGGACTTGTGAAGATCATAATGACTGTGGATGATGGGCACAGAGGTCTGACAGAGGCTGACATTAAATGTGAGAACTGTGATTTATTCAAGGGCCTGGGGTGCCTCTCGGGTATAAGCCACATTCGTATAAAAGAGGGTGCTCAGCCTGTCATTCATGCCCCAAGGAGAACACCTTTAACTCTTGTGGATAAAGTCAGACAAGAACTAACTAGGATGGAGAAGCTGGGAGTAGTAAAAAAGGTCACAGAACCAACAGAATGGGTCAGCTCTATGGTTGTGGTGAAGAATAAGAATACAGGTGCAATTCATATATGTATTGACCCACATGATTTGAACAAAGTAATAATGAGAGAACACTACAAACTCCCCACCATAGAGGATATAGCGCACAAGCTAGTAGGAGCAACAGTATTTAGTGTACTAGACACCCAATCCGGTTACTGGCAACTGTGTCTTGATGAAGCCAGCAGTTACTTGACCACTTTCAACTCCCCTTTGGGTCGATGGCGCTTCACAAGGGTACCTTTTGGCATAGCATCTGCACAGGAGATATTTCAAAAGAACTCACATGAATTGATTGTTGGTCTACAGGGTGTGGAAGTAATAGTTGATGATTTGTTGGTCTATGGAAAGGATCAAACGGAACATGACAAAAAACTTACTGATTTGCTCAATCGGTGTCATGAGAAGAATCTTAAACTCAATCCAAACAAAATGCAAATTGGGGTAGAAGAAGTTACATATTTTGGACACCTACTAACCAAAGAGAGCATGAAGCCTGATCCAAAGAAGATTACAGCAGTTCTTAACACGAAGGCCCCAACCACCAAAAATGAGCTGGAGACATCGCTGGGCATTTTCAACTATCTATCTAAATTCTCTCAGGGCCTTGCTCAAAAGATAGCACCACTATGTGCACTGCTACAGAAGGATGCTATTTGGTGTTGGGATGCAAACATGGAAAAGACTTTTGACAAAGTAAAAAAACTGATCACTAAACATCCAGGGCCAATACTGAAATATTTTGATGTGAACTGTGACACTGTACTTCAAGTGGATGCATCCCAGTTTGGGTTAGGTGCTGTACTGACATAGCAAGGGCATCCTGCGGCATATGCTTCATGAGCACTGACCACAACGCAAGCCAATTATGCACAAATTGAGAAAGCGCTGTTGGCCATTGTGAATGGATGTGATAAATTTCACCAATACATATATGATCGCCTGGTAGTTGTGGAAACGGACCACAAGCCATTGGAGTACATCCTACAGAAACCACTAGCTTCTACACCTCCACACCTGCAGTGGATGATTATGAAATTACAGCAGTATGATCTCACAGTGAAGTAGCTTGGAAAGGAAATTCGAATGGCAGATACCCTGTCCATGGGGTTTCCAGAAGGACATGAAGCACAGGATGAACCTGAGTTGGAAGAACAGGTACATACAGTACTAGTGAACATGCCAATATCCGATGTACATTTGGAGAAGGTAAGACAAGACACCAAACAGGATAAAGTCCTAGAAAAACTAACTTGTGTCATGTGTGTCATTGTGTGTCGAATGAAGCTGTGTCCTGAACTAAAGGGATTCTGGCCTATGAAAGATGAGCTGTACACTCATACGGATATTTATGGGTGATCGTATTCTTATTCCTAAGTCACAGCAGGCAAAAGTACTGGAACCAATTCACCAGGGACATTTGGGCATCACTGTGTAATTTTGGCTTTGATATTGAGACACTTATGAAGAAATGTGAAACATGCCAGATATTTCAAAAGAACAATGCAAAATAACCTCTTACACTGTGGAATGCTCCTTCATAGGCATGGCAGAGACTGGCTACAGATATCTTTCATTTTAAGGACAACCATTACCCAATAGTTGTAGATTACTACAGCAAATACTTTGAGCTAGTGCAGCTGAGAAATCTAAAAGCGTCAACAACCATATGGACTTTCAAAACAATACTTCCAAGACATGGAGTGTGTATAGAACTTGTGTCTGATAATGGCCCACAATTCTCGTGTGCTGAATTCCAGTGCTTTCTGTGTGAATGGGGAATCAGACACAAAACCACAAGCCCTTATTACCCACAGGCCAATGGTCTAGCAGAGAATTATGTTGGCGTAGCCAAATCCATCATACAGTAAGCACAATCATCAGGGCAGGATGTGTACCTAGGCCTGTTAAACTATAGTGCAACACCTATTGAAGGTTTATGCTCACCTGCACAGCTGCTAATGGGTAGAACACTGAGGACCACAGTGCCTATTGCACCACAGAAATTACAGCGTCAGTCTATCCCACATGATCGGGTAACAGCTCAGAGGAGCATTAACATGGAAAAGCAAAAACTGTATTTTGATAAATGTACTAAATCCCTGCGTCCACTCTGTGCTGGGCAATCTGTGAGACACAGAGTCACTGGGAATACATGGGAACCTGCTCGAATTGTCAGAGAAGCCAATTCACCAAAATCATATGTAATTGAAACTGAGTGTGGACAGGAACTGAGACAAAACAGGCATCATCTTCGTCCAGACACTGCCGCAGATACCTCATCAGAGTAACCAAATGATAATGGAAATAAAGAGCAAACCCATGATGGCACAGAATTCCTAAACACGGATATTGAGTCTACTGAGGGTACCGAGGACAACATAAACATATCAGCATGTGATAATGCTGGCTCTCAACCGGACACCAATCCTACCAATGATGAGCCAACAGCTACTTTCTCTCGCTATGGTCAAACCATTAAAACAAAAATATGGAAGGACTTTGTTTCATATTAAATATTTCATACTTGAGAGGAAAGATGTAATGAATGATGTGTATGCTTTATGTTATACTCAAGTTCAATTGTTATGCCTAGTTCTTTATGCAGTTAGGAAACAGTTAACATTTTAAGTCATGTGATCTGGGGGTGGGGATCTGTAGTTGCAAGATGAATGCTGCTGAGTAAAGACAAGCCTGGTGCTGAAGCTCCATGCTGTCTGCCTATACTTGTGTTAATTCATCACAATAATGACTGCCTTGCAAAAGAAGCTGAGGGTAATGGTGATGGACTGGCCAAGCATGTCTCCAGACCTAAACCCTATTGAGTATATGTGGGGCATCCTCAAACGGAAGGTAGAGGAGCTCAAGGTCTCTAATGCAATGGAAGAGTGGAATAGGACTCCAGTTGCAACCTGTGAAGCTCTGGTGAACTCCATGCCCAAGAGGGTTAAGGCAGTGCTGGAAAATAATGGTGGCCACAAAATATTGACACTTTGCGGCCAATTTGGACATTTTCACTTAGGGGTGTACTCACTTTTGTTGCCAGCGGTTTAGACATTAATGGCTGTGTGTTGAGTTATTTTGAGGGGATAGCAAATGTACGCTGTTGTACAAGTTGTACACTCACTAATTTACATTGTAGCAAAGTGTCATTTCTTCAGTGTCGTCACATGAAAAGATAGAATAAAATATTTACAAAAATCTGAGGGGTGTGCTCACTTTTGTGAGATACTGTATATCGGCCAAAACTGATGAATAAATTAGTTTGTTCATATTTTTTTTTGGACTTTTAAAAAAAAGTAAATATTGGTTTTTTTTTCAAAATTGTCGCTCTTTTTTTGTTGATAGCGGTGATCAGAAGTGACGCAGGGGGGATCAAATACCGCCAAAAGAAAGCTCTATTTGTGGAAAAAAGGACACCAATTTTGTTTGGGTACAACGTTGCACAACCGCGCAATTGTCAGTTAAAGCGACGCAGTCTCGAATCGCAAAAAGTGCTCTGGTCCTAATGTGGTAAATCCTTGTGGAGCTGCAGTGGTTAAGTGGCAGCACAAATAGGTGTTTTTCATTAGCGCAGTGTGCACACATATATATATATCCCTGAAATAGCTTGTAGTACTGGCAACACATAACATCTGATGGCGTCACTTCCAGCTTCTGGACAGTGCTTCAGCGTTACCAAAGTCAGTACTTGGGAACTTTTTCTGCAACTACTTTGGACCTTTTACCCTATGGACTGGCCACCCTAATGGGAAATGTATTGTGGCCCAACTCAACACCACGAGGCTACCAGGAGAATATGTAAGAATGTGTATCTAATGACATATGCAAGTGGTTTTAAGCTGTGGTTTATTAATAAATTAGCTACCTTGACTTCAGTTCATTGGACCTTTGTGGCTGTTTCTCACTGGAGCACTTCCTTGGATATAGAAATACTGTGGGCAATTTTGGTTGTCTTAATCCACGGGTATAAATCATTATACAACATTATCATAACATAATTTATGGTGACATTGAACAACTCCTCTTTGACCATATCAAGTCTGGGCATAGGAATGCTCCTGGTTTGGGGTTCCATTAAAATCATTTAAAAATAATTTACATTCCTAGACTCCATGTGCTATTACTTTTGGGCTGCTACAAAATGTTCAACAATAAACTCTGTTAAGGTTTACAGCTGTGAAAGCATGGACTTTGGACTGAGTCTGGTAATGCCTGGACACAGAGACTGGTTATTGGACACCAAGCAGATCTGCATTGTGTTTTACTGTTTGGAATAGTTTCAAGAGGGCAGGTTAAACCAGTTTTAGTGAATGAAGCAGTATCTCCCATACAGGAGTCAATTTAAGCTTAATCCCTGATGAAAAACTATAACGTTTGGTCCCAAAATTGCATTGGATTTTTTATATTAGGAATCATTTTTATCATGATAAACCTTGGACTCTTGGATAGAGTTGAGTGAACCAGAACTGTAAAGTTCGGGTTCGTACCGAACTTTGGGGTGTCCGTGACCTGGACCCGAACCCGGACATATTTGAAAAAAAGTTTGGGTTCGAGTTCTGGGTTCTGGTATTTGATCACGCATGTTGAATAGCTGCAGGACAGCCAATCAACAAGCGTTTCACTGCTTTTCCCTAGAAGCCATCACAGCCATGCCTACTAATGGCATGGCTGTGATTGGCCAGTGCATCATGTGACCCAGCCTCTATATGAGGCTGGAGTCACAGTGCTGCATGTCACATGCTCTCTGGGTAGTGTAGGGAGAGGATGCTGCCGGTGCTGTGAGGGACAGATTGCAGATAGATAGATAGGTAGAGATTACTACTACTACTGCTTTTAGGGACAGATTGCAGATCTCATCCTGCATTACAGAAAGATCTGGCTGGACTAGGTAGAGTCTACTGCTTAGAGGGACAGATTATTGTTCTAAAATCATCTCCTAGTTCTATAGGGTCAGGTTCCTGCTGTTTCTGTAAGGGACACATTATTGTTCTAAAAGCATTTTGCAGCCCTCTAGCACTTTCCAGGACTCTTTTACAGTCATTTTTGCACCAAAAAGTTTGGGTCCCCATTGAATTCAATGGGGTTCGGGGTAAAGTTCGGGTCAAGTTCGGTACTGAACCCAGACTTTTTTCCAAAGTTCGGCCGAACCCACCGAACCCGAACATCCGCGGGTTCGATCAACTCTACTCTTGGACATTTTTTTGGTGTGGTGCTCTCATTGAACCTCATGACTGTGGATTCCCAACTCTGGGTTCTTTCCCTGTTTTCTAAGGGATGTACCAATTGTGTGCAGTGCTCCTAAACCGGAGCCAGTGTGCCCAGTGAAAATTTCAGTGACCCCTAGAAAATCTAAACCTGCCACCCCATATGTTCCTGTGTTAGTTTTGATAGTGGAAAAATCCAAAATTATGAGTTATACCTGAAATACGAATAAAGGAGAAATCTTTCGGTTCGGATGCTTATGGTGGTAACAGCTGTGACTAAGGAGATATTTCCTTTTTGTGTCTTCAGGAAAAGAAGTAATTGTTTGATTTTAGGGCTCAGCAATGGTGGCTCAGCAACATCATGTCAATGTTCCATGTTTTGGCAGGTGGCTTCTTCCACTTTTCCAGAAGAACACCTCTGCAGAATATCGCTTAGTGAACCTGTTGGATACTCAAGAACACTGAACAAGAATGTGAGAACATTCTTCCCTTTGCGGCTACTTCTCAGAATAGTCCTTGACCGAGGCCAAATCC
>BLSH010147008.1:526674-550201 GCA_018402905.1 Glandirana rugosa
CAGTGAAACCCACCTCCTGAACACATTGGGTCACATGGAACCTCCAACAGTTTATGAGACCAAGCTCATACAATATTCCAGCAATTTGAAAGGTGGAATTAATTTATCTTTATATATTTCTTGAGGGAGATTGTTCAGAAATATAAATGTCCCAAATGAAAGAACCTCTTCGTTCTTTCAACACAAACCACACATATAGAACCCGAGATAACAGGGGTAAAAGAAAATGTTGAGTCTGGTGTGGTTGTACGGCGAGCCTGATTAGTGCAGATCAGACTGCGGTTCTCAGTCACCCTGTGCCCCTAATAGACATAGGGCGACTTACACATAGGAGGGGCTGGGGGAGCTGGACACGGAGTTCCTAGAGCTCTCCAAGGTACACTGGGTTACACAAGTCCTCCACCCAAAGTGACTCCCATCATACATCTCCCCTTTTGGCAGAAGACCAACACAAAAGGAGACCCAAAAGGAGTTGACTTTGAAGTTAGTCCGAAGTTCTAGTTCCCCAATGTCTGTACCCACACAGTACCCCAAACAAATTGCCCCGAACAGAGCATTACTCACCCAGCCAACCTCTGCCTCTCTTGAAGAACATACCTGCTGCTGGAAAGAAGTGCAGACTGGCCCTTCTCCCTGGACTCCTTTGAGCCACTAGAGAGAATACAGGGTGACTGGGCACACTCCGTCATGCTGTTGGGGATCTGGGCCGACTGCCCAGCATCCCTGGGGTATACAGGTGGAGACCTTAGCCCCATCCACTTTTACTAGATGAAAATCCCCCAGTGTTTGCAAAGCAAGGCTGACATCCTCCTGTCTCAGTGCCGCACCATTTTCTGGGGTTGTGTCACTGGAGACCAAAGTCCTAATCCACTTTCACAGGAACTCTATCTTCTGTTAGTTGAGGGCAGAGGCCAGCAGCACTCTGCCCTGTTGCCAGCCCTTCTGCTGGGTTGCTGTCAGTGGAGACCACAGTCCCATCCACCGATATCAGCTCAAGCTGCAGTTGTGAGGTGCCAATTGCATTATCTCCCAGGAGCTCCTGCGGAGTTAATTGTTGTGGGCAGAGGCTAGTAGCGTTCTGCTCTGAAGCCAGCTCTTCTGCTGAAGGCTCACCGGGTTGTTCCTCCTCAGAAGAAAAGTAGATTAAACCCCCAGTCTCTGGAACTGGTGTCTGGGGATAGAGGTTCACCAGCTCCTGTCTGTAGAATGAAGAAGATGTTACTGGTGCTGGGCAGAGCTCAATGATGTTTGGCCCTGATGTCAGCTCTTCTGCTGGAGGCTCACTAGGTTGTTCTTCCTCAGAAGAAATGTCTATTAAATCCCCAGTCTCTGGAACTGGTGGCTCGGAATAAAGGTTCATCTCCTGTCCATAGAACAAAGAAGATGTTACTGGTGCTGGGTAGAGGCTAGCAGAGCCTCCAGTACAACAGTCCTAGGCCGCCATAGTCAAAACCTTCCTGTCATCTGCTGTCCACAGACACATTTGGGCTACATACCAGTGGAGGGCTCTGTAGCTCTCATCCAACTGCATCTCTGCCCAGATCAGCCTGTTTAACTCAGCTGTCCACTCCTTGTTCGGCTCTTCCCCCAATAACAAACCTCGCACTTCATACTGTGACCAGTACCTTATGTGAATGGAGGGGAGAATTTTTCCCTGGTGTCGCTGCTTGTGAGCTAACGCTTCCTTCCAGAGTTGCCGGCGGACAGAATCATATCATCCCAGCAGGACCTGCACTGACACTGGTACCCTGTGCTGTATCCGCATCTCTCGCAACCTCCTTCTGAATTCCACTTACATGGCGGCTGGTATCTGTACCTCTCCTTTATGGCTATCCGAACTTTGGATCCTGGTGGTGGTTTGGACGTGTTCAGAGCAAGGGATCACAATCCCACTGCTGCCACCAGTGTCACGAACCTCTGTCCTCAACAAAAGTATGTCCGGCCTTAACAGTTTCCTTTGTCCGGTCCAGCATGATCCAAGGTCCCTTAGCCCACCCAGTCACTTGTCAAGGCATAAGTGTAGGGTGAGGAGACGCATAAAACTGTTTATTCAAACACAGGTGCAAAGAGATATACACTCAGAGGGACAATCCCCCTTCTTTGCATAATGACACAGGGTGGGGTAAACTTTACCTCCTCCAGTAACAAGAGACACACAGGTGTATTCAACTTTTCTACAGTAGACCACCTTATCAGCAGGGAGGGCTGTTGGAGGAATCCCACCCCCCCCTTTACAAAATGACATAGGGTGAGGTAAACTACATTCAGTAGCAAGACACACACAGACAGCCTTTAGGAGTGGCTGCAGGAGAACCCCCCCCCCTCCCCTCAAGTATCTAATAGCTGACAGGGGTTTCATTAACATGTAAGCCAATCCACATAAGCATATTCATCCTATAATAGGTTGCTCCTAAGGCAGACAAACAACAGAACAATGAGATACAGCCACACCTCAAACAATCTAGTAAAAAGTGTACAACAGTTTATAAGACCAAGCTCATACAATATTCCAACAGTTGGAAATGTGGAATTAATGTATCTCTATATATTTCTTGAGGGAGATTGTTCAGAAATATGAATGTCCCAAGTGAAAGAACCCCTTCATTCTTTCAACACAAACCACACATATAGAACCCAGGATAACAGGGGTAAAAGGAAATGATGAGTCCAGTGTGGTTGTATGGCAAGTCTGATTAGTGCAGATCAGACTGGGGTTCTTGGTCACCCTGTGCCCCTTAAAGACACAGGGTGACTTACACATAGGAAGAGCTGGGGGAGCTGGACAAGAAGTTTCCAGAGCTCTCCAAGGTACACTGGGTTCCACAAGCCATCCGCCCAAAGTGACTTTCGTCATAAGCGCTGTGACACTTCGAATGACAAATGCGCTGTCATGCAACGCTGTATGTAAATTTCTATCAATTTTTTGAGACATATAGTTTTCTTTTGGTGGTATATAATCACCATTGGGTTTTTTATTACAAAAAAGACCGAAAATTTTGAGAAAAAAAATGTAGATAATTTTTCTCCTTCGCTGATGTGCACTGAAGAGCCTGCACCGATGGGCACTAATGAGGCTGCACTGATGGACACTGATGAGATGGCACTGAAGGGCACTAATGTGTGGCAGGGAAGAATGGAGTGTAAGCCCACCTACATTCACTGTGATTTCCTAAAACCCAACAGTCTTTTTAGGACTACTTTTTTGTGTGTGACAGATTCGGTTGCTTTGTTGTTGCTTTTCCCCTTATTTTTGTTATTTTGGGGTGTTTCTTCTTTTTATCTTAGTCTTATCTTTTATTTTTTTCTCCTTAAGCAAAAACAAATACCTAAATAAATACATACATAAATAAATGAGGGGTTTCATTTTGCTTGTAGTGCGCATGTTGATTTAACTATTTTTGTCATAAAGATATACCTTTTATAATTATTGCTTCACGTTATGCCCACAAAGTCCGCTTCGTGTCTTGAGGGAGAATTTTACTCTCTCAATCCTTTATATATTATTTGGATGTTGGCATAGTGGGGGTCCTCCTTGCATAGTGCACATTTAGTATGTTCGGTTGGGTGCTTTTTTTCAGGTGGTGATTTTCTCTCCTTGCCTTTCAGGACAGCACCATGGAGAGAGCGCAGCTCCGCCTCTTGTAGGAAACACTGCCATGTCAATGCCCCTTTAAAAGCGTCCGCTTCCACCACGCCATCAGTCTTAGTGTTTCCTCCGTCATGGTGGAAGAGCTGCTGGGGAACTAAGTGGGGGAGCTGCATTCTCCTAGGTGGAGGAGGGTAGTCTCTCTGAGATTTGTACCTCGGGCCAGCCCAGCCCCTGCTTGATCGAGTAGAGGGTGCTCCGGTGTCCTTTCCTTCTCTGGCTCATGGAAGTGATGGCCAGCTGGAGGTCCCTGCCCCTGGAGTCCGGGGCCACGGTTGCTGTGTGCATACCAAGCAGGGGCTCGGTATGTTGGACTGGATCCCGGAGCAGCGTGTGATGCCGCTTCTGGGGGCGGGGCTTCTGGCGTGGGCGTAGCGGCGAGTAGTTCCGGCTGCTGGAACGCAGGAGGAAGGGGTGGGTCCGCTGGCTGGGGCTTCCTTCCGGCTTCCAAGAATGGAGACGCCATAAGGAGAGTTTTTAAGAGCCATGGAGGGACTCAGCGGCGCTGCGATGGAGGTCCAGGTCGTGGAGATGGCGGATGCAGGTGCCTCTAACCCCAGCCAGGCCCAGGTAAGAGAGGTTCAGTGGTAGCCTCTAATCTTATGGTGGGCTATGTGGTATTGTTTGGTAGTCACTTAAATCCTGCAGCTGTCTGTTGGAGGTTACTTCCTTTCAACAGCACAGCAAGGGTAAGGCTCTGGAGGGGGCTCTTTTTTTTTCCTCACGGGTTCTCATGCTCTCTCTCCTTTTGGCTGGTGGTGGGAGTATCCCTTGTAGGTCCAGTTTCTAAAAGGGGCTTATTGGATTATTACTTTTTATGTCTTGTAGGGCAAAGCCACTGCCAAATCAGAGAAGGCTCCCGGGAGGAAGTGTCCTTCTTGTAAAAACCCCTTAAGGGACTCATGGCCCAAGGTCCTTTGTAGGTCCTGCATTGTGGGGCTCGTAAAAGAAGAGACCTCGCAAGAGTGTAAGGAGCTCCTTGCTTCTACAAGGAAGGAGCTGGCAGATACACTGGGGTCAAGAAAAAGGGGTCTGTACAGAGCCTGAGGCCACTATGCGAACCTCTGCCATGTACCTCTGGTCAAGATGAGGAAAGTTCAGGAGGAGGAAAGAAGTAGCATTCCTCTTTCTGTAGGAGACTCAGAGGAGGAAGAGGTTGAAGAAGAGGGCAAATCCTCTCGCTACAAACTCTCTTTGGAGGAAGTAGAAGAGTTACTCAAAGCTATTTACTCCACGCTACAGATTCAGGAGGAGAAAGCACACTTATCGGTGCACGATAAAATGTATCGTGGTTTGGAGGGCACAAAGCATAGAGTGTTCCCGGTGCATAAAGTCCTAACGGATACCATTAAATAAGAATGGAATGATCCGGAAAGGGGTCAGTTTTTCTCAAGATCTCTTAAGAGACGTTTTCCATTTGATGAGAAAGAGTCCTCTGTATGGAATAAAAGACCAAAAATTGACACAGCTTTTTCCCAAGTCTCTAGAAAAACTGACTTAGCTTTTGAGGACATGGGGGTCATGGACAAGAGAGCAGATTCTCTCCTCAAAAAAGCCTGGGATTCTTCTTTGTCCAATCTAAAACCAGCCATGGCCTCCACGGTAGTGGTGAGAAATTTAGAATATTGGATCGAGAAGCTACAGGGGCATGTGGTGGCAGGCACCTCCAGGAAAGATCTGCTGGAGTCCTTTCCTACACTCCTCAAATCTGTTAAGTATATGGCAGATGCCTCTGCCGAGTCCATCAGAATGACAGCAAGATCCTCTGCCCTTACTAATTCGGCAAGGAGAGCCTTGTGGCTTAAGACTTGGTCGGGTGATTCTGCATCAAAAGTTAAATTGTGCGGAATACCGTTTACAGGGGACTTACTCTTCGGCCAAGAATCCGTCCTAGATCGTATGGTGGATAAGAAGAAAGCCTTCCCGCAAAAGAAGAAGGTGGTTGCGGCAAAAAATAATTTTTGTCATTTTCAACAGTCCTATAAGGGAAAGGAACAGAAGAAAACATGGGTTCCTGCGAAAGGAAAAGGCAGAGGAGGGGTGCTCTTCGAGCCCCGGAGCAAAGCTCCAAAAAACAGTGACAATCACCTCCCAGTAGGAGGAAGGCTGCAGGCCTTCCTTCAAGCCTGGAGGGAATCAGGGACCAGCCCATTTGTGATCAGAGTAATCGAGAAGGGCTACGATCTGGAATTCTCTCAGGTCCCCCCACAAAGGCTGTATGTAACAAAGTTACAAAAGGATTGGGAAAAAGCCTTGGCTATGACGTCCCTTCTAGGGGAACTGAGACAACAGGGTGTGATAATCCAGGTCCCAGAAGAGCAGATGGGGGGAGGGATTTTTTCCCCATGTCCTCCTGGTGAAAAAAACATCAGGAAGTTTTTGATTAATCTTGAATCTCAAGATATTGAACAGGTCCATCAAGTACAAGAGATTCAGGATGGATACCATCTTTTCAGTCAGAAATCTGCTCACTCACAAGTGTTTTATGGTGTCGATCAACCTAAGGGATGTGTACCTGCACATGCCTATAGCATTCCTCCCAGAAATTTCTCAGGCTATCGGTAGAAATCGGGGGAGTGATAAGCCATCTGCAGTTCAGAGCTCTACCCTTCGGTCTCTCTTCCTCCCCCAGAGTATTCACCAAAGTGATAGCTGAAGCCCTGGAGCCTCTGAGGATGAGGGTAATTTTGATAGTACCATATCTCAACGATCTGCTACTATTTGCAGAATCAGAAGAGAAAGTCTAGACCAATTTGCAGATAACCTTGGCGCACCTGAACAAGCTCGGTTGGCTTGTAAATCACCAGAAGTCGAACCTAATACCCACACAGCAGATACGTTTCCTGGGGTACGAAATAGATTCGATGTGTCAGAGAATTTTTCTCCCAGAAGAGAATTTGGTAAAGATTCATCAGGTCCTGAAGACGATTCAATCCAACCTGCAAATATTCATAATGTCATAATTAAGACTGTTTACAGCAACAATCCCGGCAGTCCAGTGGGCCAGGTTTCATGCTCGGCGGGTTCAATGGGACATACTAAAGAATTGGTCCCATCAGCAGCCCCTAGAGAAAAAAATAAGGCTAAGCACAAGAGCAAAGAGATCTCTGTGGTGGTGGGGAGACCGAAAGAATCTCTCACAGGGGCTGCCTTGGTGCTTCTCCCCAGCGCATCATCTAACAACGGATGCGAGTGCCTGGGGATGGGGAGCCCATATGGGGGAGTTAACAGCCCAGGGCAAGTGGTCAAGGGTAGACAGCAAAAAGTCCTCCAATTGGAGGGAATTGAAGGCAGTTCATCTAAGCCTTCTGACTTTCCAGCAATCCCTAAAGAACCAACATGTCTTGGTGCTGTCGGACAACATGACAGCAGTCTTTAGAAAGCAGGGAGGGACAAGAAGCAGCTCGCTCATGGATCTAGCTTTCCGTATACTCTCCTGGGCAGAAGCAAATCTGGCCTCATTGTCTGCGGTCCATTTAAAAGGGACACACTACCTGTTGGCGGGCCTTCTCAGCAGGAGAAGAGTAAAAGAGTCCGGACGTTGGGCTGTAGCTGAGGACTTGGAAAGATGGCGGCCATGGCACCGGTTGTAGTCTCACGTCGGATGATGAGCACCATAAACAAGTGGTACTACGGTCTTGCTGGATGTAATAAACTAGGCCTAATGCGTGATGACGGTTGCGGTTTCCATATATGATGACAGAGTGTTCCGCATCAAGAGAGCTCTGGATCTTGATTTGAAAAAGACCATCTTGCCCAAGGAACAATGGACGAAATATGAAGCGGATGTCCGCTACCTGGAGCCATACCTAAAAGAAGTGATTCGTGAAAGGAAAGAGAAGGAAGAATAGAACAAGAAATGAGGCGACAGCCATTCTTTGGCAGACATTTTGTATTTATGTAAAAATTTGTGGCTTTCACCAATCTTCCGGATCAGTTATTGATCTCCCTTACTGATGTCTATTTCTGGAGCCGACCAACAATAAATGTTTCAAATTATAAAAAAAGAGTCCGAATGGGTACTGAATCAGGAAGTGTTCAGTATGATTGCAGAGGAGTTGGGTCAACCAGAGGTGGATTTATTTGCAAATCAAGACAACTCGAAGGCTCAGAAATTCTTTTCTCTAAGGAGGGAAGACAGGGCAGTGGGGCTAGATGTGTTAGCCCACACATGGAATTACCCTTTGTCTTACGCCTTTCCCCGTTGCAATTAATCCCACGGGTCATGGAAAAATTCAGAAGGGAAGAAACAGACCTAATCTTGATTGCACCCTTCTGGCCCAAAAGGCCCTGGTTCGCCAGCCTCCTAAATCTGGCAGTGAAACCTCCGTGGAGGCTACCAATCAGGAGGGACCTCCTGAGTCAAGAGGACTTGTATCACCCAGACCCAGCTCGGCTCAAACTCGCAGCTTGATTTCTGAAGAGGACCTTCTGAAGCAGAAGGGCATATCAAAGAAACTGATCGACACTCTTTTGACAAGACGGAAAAAAGTCACTAGGTCCATAACTTTAAAGTCTGGAAGTGCTACAACACCTGGAGTTCCAAAGCCAGAAACTTTGATTCAAAAAATTTGATTTCTGTTTTAGAATTTCTCCAGGAAGGCATGGAGAAAGGTCTGTCGGCAAGTAGGCTCAAAATACAGGTGGCTGCCCTATCAGTGTTCCTAGAGAAAACACTGATAATTCGTTTTTTTCAAAGCTATGGGCAGGGTTAGGCCGGTAGCAGTTAAAGTTTTCCCAAGCTGGGACTTATGCTTAGTTTTACAAGGTCTTACCAAGAGTCCGTTTGAACCTCTAGAACAAGCAACGGTGAACTGTCTTACATTAAAAAGCATCCTCTTGGTAGCAGTGACCACGGCTCCTAGGATTAGTGAGTTACAAGCCTTATCTACAACAGAGCCTTTTTTCAGATGTTTTGAAGATAGAATTGTCTTAAGGACGGATCCTGGATTCCTCCCTAAAGTAGCCTTGGCTTTCCATTGTACTCAGGAAATCATACTTCCAACTTTCTGTTCAAAACCATCTGGACCGGGCGAGGAAGTCTTTCACACCCTGGATGTCAGGAGATGCCTCCTAAGATATCTAGAGGTAACGAAGGACCTGAGAAAGTCGTCATCCTTGTTTTTCCTGTTTTCAGGAACTTGTAAGGGGGAGAGGGCATCAAAAGGCACCTTAGTTAGGTGGCTGAAGCAAGCAATAAGAGAAGCCTATCTTGGCAGTGAACCGCCGCTGGGAGTGTTACCACACTCCACAAGGGCAGTGGCAGCTTCCTGGGCTGAGAAGGCAGGGGCCTCGCCGGAACAAATCTGTAAGGCAGCCACTTGGTCCAGTTTTTTTCCACTACAGGCTAGATCTCTTGTCAGCAGCAGATCAGTCCTTTGGCAGGAAGGTCCTGCAGCTGTGGTCCCACCCTGAAGTAAGTGCTCGGTTATCATCTCCATGGTGCTGTCCTGAAAGGCGAGGAGAGAAAAACCTGAGTTAGACTTACCGGTGACGGTATTTCTAAGAGCCTTTCAGGACAGCAGCTACTTCCCTCCCTAAGTTTATTGGGGGGATATGAATGTGTAAACTTGCATATGATGTCTCTGGTTTATATCTTCCAGCATGTCGGAGGAAAACTGTGGAACAACTGACGGCTGAAAGGCTCTTAGAAATACCGTCACTGGTAAGTCTAAGTAAGGTTTTTTTTCTTATTTGACTATCTTTTGTGTTTGAGTTTTGAGTTATTTTATTTGACTTAGCAAGTCAGTGACATGCATCTTTTGGTGTCACAACAACAACAGCACAGATTACTGAGGTGCTGCTTAGTCCACCAAAGCACTCAAGCTTCTAAAATTGGTTTGTTGACCCAGTTTTGGAATCCTTGGCAATGCAGGGTCACTTTGTATGTTAAAAAATACCTGTAAAACAGGTGATATACTTACATTTCCAATGGCATGTTTGTTGATATGCTGCCTCATTGCATCTCCTCGGCTACTGCAAGTATTCTACAGTTCATTTGTGTGTGGAATACATGCTCCCTGCCTCACACTATGGTTTCCCCCACCCGATAATTTGCCAGTACAGGACATATAAACCAGAAATAGGAACTACTGCACATGACATGGAAAACATCTATTTACCCAACCAACACTGGAAAGGTAGATATTTTGCCTCTTCTATTACAGGTATGTTTAGGCATACAAAGTGGTCCTGTGCTGACAGGGTTTATTTTCATTTTCAACATACTTGCAGAAATAGAGGAGGTTTGCACTGACCTGTGTGTATCTGTACAGTCCGAGGATTTGAGCTATCGGAATTGTTGTGAAAGAATACTGATCTCCAATAACACCAGCCAGCTTCCCACCTTTTCTACATGAATAATTGGGAACTGTCTTCCCTGGCCCAGATAAAATATTCAATACACTCCTTATAGCTTTCCTGGGATCAGACCAAGAATCATAGAGATGATAGCCCAGTGAGACATTGATTGGAGCATATAGAGTCTGGTTTATATCTTCAATAACAGAGATGAAAACTAAAGCATTTACGTAAGCCCGGGTCATTAGTCTATGAAAAGAAGGCAATTTACTGTACAGGAGACAAGTGACCTCTGTCCTCAAATTAACAACAAATTAAAGTGTGAAGAGCATTGGCCTAAAGCGCATTTGAGTCTATATGTCAGCTATGTTGATATTATCATGTACCAGAGACTCCAGCCTTTTTCTTCAATAAACTTTGAGTTTGAAAGACTTTTCACTAGGAAAGATCTGGAATCAAAACAAGTTGTGGTGTGTATCTAGGGTTTACAAATACTTTAACCACCTCAGCTCTCATATCTGTATGCCCTTTGTGGACCAGAGCAATTTTAACATTTTTACTAGAGATGGGCCGAACATCGCAAAAGTTTGAACCCAAACCCCATTAAAGTCTATGGGACCTGAATTTGAAAAATCAAAAGCCCCCATTTTGAAGGCTTATATGCAAGTTATTGGGCATACAAAGGGTATGGGGGCCCGGGTACTGCCCTGGGGGGCATATATCAATGCAAATAAAAACATTTAAAAAAGGTCAAGGAGCCGTAATTTTAATGATGCCTAAAGTGAAACAATAGAAATGAAAAATTCCTTTAAAGTAGAACTATAGGCAAAACTTTTTTTTTTTTAATTTTGGATAGAGCAAAGGAGGTTTACAACCCCTATCAGATTTTTTTTCACCATCTTTAACCCATTGCAGAGATTTATATTCACTTCCTGTCCCATTGCCAAACAGGAAGTGAGAGGAAATCCCTGCAAATTACTTGGAGACCCCCAAATCATCAGAACTAGTGTCCCCATTGGAAGATTTCCCCTCTATCACTTTTTTGGGGACGACCCAAAATTTGGGGTTTTCTTTTACTTACACTCTCAATGATAATGGTAAACAGGACAAATAGAGAGCATTAATCACTTTAATGGGGGCACATACAGCAATTAAAACTGACAGATGTTCTAATCTCTCTCCACTCCAAAACTAACAAAAAAGTTATACTTTAAATATAGTGCCTGGGGCCCCCTTAGTCTGCCTATAAAGTGGTGCATCAGCACTGTGTATAGAACCTGCTGCAGCAAAACTGACATTCCTAAAGAAAAAAAAAGACATTTAACCACTTCCATACTGGGCTTAATGTGGCACAACTCTCCTATGTGTAAAAATCATTATTGTTTTGCTAGAAAATTACTCAGAACCCCCAAACATTATATATTTTTTTTTTTAGCAGAGACTATTTTTTAATGCATTTAAAAAAAAAAAAACAGTTTCATGAATTTAAAAAACACAAAATACTAAAGTTAGCCCAATTATTATGTATAATGTGAAAGATGGTGTTACGCCGAGTAAATAGATACCTAACATGTCACGCTTTAAAATTGCGCACACTCATGGAATGTCGCCAAACTTCGGTACTTAAACATCTCCATGGGCGACGCTTTAAAAATTTTTACAGGTTACCAATTTAGAGTTACAGAGAAGGTCTTGGGCTAAAATTGTTGCTTTCACTCTAATATTCATGGTGATACCTCACATGTGTGGTTTGAATGTCGTAAGTTTGCATTGGCTTCTGCGTGTGAGCATGCAGGGATGGGAGCGCTTTAAATTATTTTTTTATTTTATTTTTATTTTATTGTTTATTTTATTTTTTATTTTTACACTTTTCCTTAAAAAAAAAAGAAATGAAAAAATGTCCTCCAATGTAGATCTATCATCAATCACGATGCTCGCTGCCACCGCTGGACCCCATACTCAGTCACATAGGGAGGCGGAATCTGGGGGTCCCTTTGTTAAAGGGTACTTCCAGATTCCGATAAGCCCCCTGCCCACAGACCCCCACAACCACATCCCAGGGTTGCGGGGAAGATGCCCTTTTCCCAATCAACATGGGGATAAGATGCTTTCAGGTGGGGGGGGGCAGAGCCTGCCCATCCCAAATCACCCCCCAAAGCTCTTCCCAGTCAGGACTTAGAATGCACGGTGCAGCACGCAGTGTATTGCAGGGCGCTTAGTGGGTGAACATCCCATCAAGTGCAATGCAAATTTGGGTGCACGCTGAACGGGGCGTACAGGTGATGTTCGGGACAAACTTTTGCTCGGCTCGAACCATTCGTCTAAAGCCCCATACACACTATACAATTTTCTGTAGACTTTTGTCTTGAGATTTACCAAAACCATATAATATGTGGTCAAACCTTAAGAGTTTCAATTTGCATGCAATCAGGCTGGCCCTTGCACTGCATGGCTTTGGTAAATCTCAAGACAAAAGAAAATTGTATAGTGTATATGGGGATTTACACTAATTTTTTCTATGGACCTGTTTATTTGGCTATAAAGTTGTAATTCCTTAAAATGTTACTCAACCCAGGACCCTGCATTCACTATATCTGGTCTCCCCAGTAGCCTGCATTCACTATATCTGGTCTCCCACAGTACACAAAACATGGAAATGCAATTATTTTAGTAAATATAAACTGCTAATCAGCTATCAGCTGTATATAGCAGTTTTATGACTCTATGAGTGTCTGGTTAAAGCTTGTAGGAGGAGTTTTCATGCTCCTCCGACTGTCCTATGAGGCTGCATGACCCCTGACCCTCTGTCTGGACAGTGCTGATTGGCCCTGTGCTGATCACATGTACCCTCCGAAACAGAAAAAACTCTCTAGCAATACACACCAAACTGAGCATGTGTAGAGTGCCCCTAAGGCTCTGTACTATTAGCAGATAGATTGAGGATTGTGAAAGAAGGGGAGGATCAGAAAACCCAGAATTAAACAGTCTTTTTACACACCACGCAAAGGATTAGCCCTTAGGTTCCACAGTGAGTATAACAAGCATGCTTTAATCCATATACAGACTGATTTTACTGTTGTGGCTTTTGTAACACTTTAAGATAGAAAAGTAATATATAGTCTTTTTTGAGGGAAGAACTAGGATTTCTTTTGGCAACATTGTTTTGCAAAAGATGCAAATATGGAAGACAACACCAATGAAAAAACGCCAACCCACCTGGCTGTCTTACCCCGGGAGTTTCACATGTAACATATTGAAAACATGTAGATATTGTCACTTGAATCTATCCACCAAATCTTTTATCTCAACTAACTCAGGTGAAAGTAACTAACTCAGGTAAGAGTAACTAACTCAGGTGTAATCTGCAGTATGCTGGATGCACTGCACATGCTCTTCATACCAGAATAGGGGAACATTATTGTGACCCCATTAACCCTAACTAGAGTTGGGTGAACCCAAACTGTAAAGCTCGGGTTCGTACCAAACTTTCGGGTGTCCGTGTCCCGAATCCAAACCCGAACGTTTGAGAAAAACGTTCGGGTTCTGGGTTCTGGTATTTTATCACGCATGTTGAATAGCTGCAGGGCAGCCAATCAACAAGCGTTTCACTGGTTTTCCCTAGAAGCCATCACAGCCATGCCTACTAATGGCATGGCTGTGATTGGCCAGTGCATCATGTGACCCAGCCTCTATATGAGGCTGGAGTCACAGTGCTGCATGTCACATGCTCTCAGGTTAGTGTAGGGAGAGGATGCTGCTGGCGTTGTGAGGGACAGATTGTGAGGGACAGATTGCAGATCTAATAACTAGGTAGAGATTACTACTACTGCTTTGAGGGACAGATTGTAGATCTATAACATCTCATCCTGCATTACGGAAAGATCTGATTACAGAACAATCTCTCATCCTGCATTACAGAACGATCTGATACTGGACTAGGTAGAGATTACTACTGCTTTGAGGGACAGATTGCAGATCTAATAATATCTTGCATTTTTCTTCATTTTGCAGCCCTCTAGCACTTTCCAATACTTTTTTACAGTCATTTTTGTGCTGAAAAGTTTGGGTCCCCATTGACTTCAATGGGGTTCGGGGTCCGGGGTAAAGTTCAGATAAAGTTCGGTACCGAACCCAAACGTTTCCGGAAAGTTCAGCCGAACCCGCCGAACCCGAACATCCAGGTGTTCGCTCAACTCTAACCCTAATGCTAAACATATCTCTAATGTTTTGTGTCATTCTAGGGAATGCCATGCTGGGGACTTATCCTCCTTTAAGTTTACCAGCATTGAGAGATTGACTTCCATGCCCAGGGGTGGTGATAAGACCAGGCGACTTTTGAATAGAGAGGCTTGGTAGATATTTAGATTGCAAATCAGGGTGCCACAGGGTTTAAACCTCAGATGGCACCTGAATTTGCATTTAAGATGATCAATTTTTTTTCCACCTACCTCTCATATTTTGTATATCTCTGGCCTTTTTTTCCTGGGCATTTTATGTTCTTATTTTGTTGGTTGAATTAATATTATTTTGTTTCATTAATACATTCTTGCTACATCTGTATATGTGTTCTATTTCTCATTATATTATCTGGTTCTTGCCTTAATTTCCTTCTACCCCCTCTGTTCTGTTGTCTCACCCAGATAACAGCTAATTAATTCATTGAAATTTCTTGAGATCAATAGAAGGAGGCAGTGGCGGCTGGTGGTATTTTTTTTTTTTGGGGGGGGGGCAACAAACAGTGCACCCACAGACACCCTCCCCTCCAGTCTGGTTGGTTGGATAGGAAGCACTTACCTCATCCATAGCAGGCAATGCTTCACCCGGGCCACAGGCGGCAGGCATCACAAGCAGGTGGCATCACAGACAGGGGGCATCACAGGCGGTGGGCATCATGGGTGTCTTCTCCTTCTCTCCTCCGCAGGCATCATCGGAACGCTTCTCCTTTTGGCCAATTGGGAAACAGGTCTCAGACCCGCTTCCTGATTGGCCGGGAAGAGAATCAGTGTGGAAATAGCGAATATTCATTTGCTATTGTCACACAACTGGATAGGCTTGGTTTGCAGTGCTCTGCGACCCGAGGCAACCCTTTTTTGCAGCCTATTAGAGCATCTGGCTCTAATCACGTGCTTCAAAAAAACACCCCCCCATTGGAATTCATGCATCCGATGTCCTGCATGGGGGTTGGACGCATGGATGTGGGGCGGCCACCGTGTGTCCTTAACCACTTGCTTACTGGGCACTTAAACCCCCCTCCTGCCTGGACTACTTTTCAGTTTTCAGCGCTGTCACTCTTTGAATGACAATTGCACGGTCGTGCGACGTTGTACCCAAACAAAATTGACATCCTTTTTTTCCCATAAATAGAGCTTTCTTTTGATGGTATTTGATCACCTCTGCAGTTTTTATTTTTTGCGCTATAAACAAAAAAACAGCGACAATTTTTAAAAAAGAACAATTTTTTTTACTTTTTGCTATAATACATATCCAAAAATTAAAAAAAACACATTTATTCCTCAGTTTAGGCTGAAATATATTCTTTTACATATTTTTGGTAAAAAAAATTGCGTATCGCAAAGTAAGCGTATTTTGATTGGGTTATGCAAAAGTTATAGTGCCTACAAACAATGGAAATTGGTTTATGGCATTTTTATTATTTATTTATTTTTTTACTGATAATGGCGGCGATCTGCGATTTTTATCAGGACTGCAATATTGCGGAGGACATGTCTGATATTTTTACCACTTTTTTGGGACCAATTACATTTATACAGCAATTAGATCTAAAAATAGACACTAATTACTGTATAAATGTCACTGGCAGGGAAGGGGTTAACACTAAGGGGCGATCAAGGGGTTAACTGTGTTCCCTAGGCATGTTCTAACTGTGTGGGGGCTGGGCTGGCAGGGACATAACAGATCTAACTGATCCCAATCACAGGGATCAGTAGATCTGTCATGCCCCCCCTCACAGAGCGGGGAATCGCCGTGTTTACACTGGCGGTTCTCTGTGAAGGGATCGTGGGTCTCCGGTGGACATCGAGTCCGCCTGACCCATGGGCATGCTCACGCAGCATGAGGCGGCTGCAAGAGCGAGCATGAAGTGCATAAAGGGGCGTCAATTGACGGCCCCCTGGCAATTCAGATCCGCGCTGTAGCCGTCAATCGGTTATAGCACGGATCTGAAGTGGTTAAGGGACGGGCCGCCCCTGGAAGGAGGGGCATTGCTTATATACTATATATTCTGTGTTTATTTGGACATAAATATTGTGAACAAGGCTGTCATGGATGAAACGCCTTAACATCTGCTGTACCTACCTCTTTTTATAGAGTATTAATACATTTGAAAAGATTAACCACTTTAAGACCGAGCCTCTTTTTGGAGTTTGGAGGTTATCAGTTAAAAACAGGTTTTTTTGCTATAAAATTACTTAGAACCCCCAAACATTATATTTTTTTTTTCTAAGACCCTAGAGAATAAAATGGCGGCCATTGCAAAACTTTATGTCACACCGTATTTGCGCAGCGGTCTTAAAAGCTAAAGAGTTAAAAAATAAGACAACGTTAGGTCAATTTTTTTCCGTATTGTGAAAGAAAATGTTACGCCGAGTAAAATGATACCCAACATGTCATGCTTCAAAATTGCGTCCGCTCGCGGAATGGCGACAAACTTTGCAACATAAAAATCTCCATTGGCGACGTTTAAAAAATTCTACAGGTTAGCATTTTTGCGTTACAGAGGAGGTCTAGGGCTAGCATTATTGCTCTCGCTCTAACGATCGCGGCGATACCTCACATGTGTGGTTTGCACACCGTTTTCATATGTGGGCGGGACTTACGTATGCGTTCGCTTCTGCGCGCAAGCTCGCAAGGACGGTGACTTTAAATTTTTTTTTTTTTTTAATTATGTATTTTACTTTTTAATTTTTATTTTTACAACTTTTTAAAAAAAAAAAATTTTGATCACTTTTTTTCCTATTACAAGAAATGTAAACATTCCTTGTAATAGAAAAAAGCATGCCAGGACCTCCAAAATATGAGATCCGGGGTCAAAAAGACCTCAGATCTCATTTTTAGACTAAAATGCATTAAAAAAAAAATGTTATGCCGCTCACTCGGCACACGGACACTGGAGTGAGAGGACCCGATCATCTCCGCCGCTGCTGTCGGATCCGGTAAGCGGCGGAGATGACCGGAAAGCGGCGGGAGGGGGGGCACCTCTCCCGCCGCTGATAAAAGTGATCTCGCCGCGAATCCACCGCTAAGATCACTTTTATCTTACGCAGAATCGCCTGCTGAAAAAAATGATCCTGGGGTTATGGTAGCTATCTGCTACCATAACAACGGTATTCCACTTCAAAGTACCGCCGTCAAACGACGTACGGCGGTCCGGAAGTGGTTGCATGTATGGAGTTGGGGATCATATTTTACTGAAAATTATGTTGGCAGCTGAGCCACTGCTTTTCCTTCACCCAACAGCTCAGGAGAACATTCAGTTGACTTGGGGTAATAGCACCTTTCTTACACTTTTTGTTCATATGGAAGATGCATTTTTTGTGTTTTGAAGAGTGTTATTTGAAAAATATACATTTTGTTCCACAATTTTCCCATTTATCTACTTCTCCTCCCTTAGGCCTTTTATAAACACACTAAGGTTGAAGGAGTTATATCGGGATCATGGTTGGGGCTACTACCATGATTCCTCTGCCTCTGTTTTCAACAGGTGATTCCGTACGCGGTAAGGCCTCATACACGCGGACGTTTCTTAAAAAATAAACAAAACGTCGGGCTCGACAGCAAGGAAAAAGCATCGGCGTTAGTGAGCGTCGGCGTCAATAGGGGTTTTTTAAAAAAAAATCATCCCTCTGCTATTTTTCAACCTAAAAACGGCGGCGTCAAAAAACGCGTACGGTACGGCGTTAGTTGGCGTTAGTGAGCTTTTTGCGGTGTCTGAGTCAAAAAACGCCAAAACGTTGCAGCCTCAGAACACGCTGGCCGTGGGTTCTAGTTTCAGCTCACTAACGCCGACACCCTCTACAGCTCAAAAACGTCAGCGTTTTTATGGGGCCATTGACTAACATGGAGAGCTGCAAAAAACGCCAGAAAACGCAGGCGTCAAAAAACGTCCGTGTGTATGAGGCCTAAAAGTGATTCAAACTGCGATTGAGCCACTTGATCACTTTTACAGGCACCGGAAGGGGGAGGCAGCGGAACTGCTGGTCCTGCATTATATGATACGATGTCAGATGTGCAGAGGATGAAAGAGTCTTCCAGGACTGGAAGAGGGAGAAGCCTGTCCGAGTGAGAAATAATGTAAGTACATTTCAATAAAGTTGATCCAAAATAAAGGTACAATGTAAAAAAAATAAATAATAAAAAACAAAAAAATGGCGCCCCAATCCCCCCGTGGTCCCCACACACAAATGCGATTGCACACTCCCGTACTGATATGTAAATAGTAATAGCACCATACTTGAAAGGTATTGCCACTAACGTCAAAGTGAGAGCAATCATTTTAGTGCCAGATCTCCTGTGTCACTGTGAAGGCTTTAAAAGATTCACCTATTTTTTTTTGTACCATAGGTACCTTTTTAGGTACCATAGTTTGGCACCATTCCACGGATGTACTCACTTTTAAAGCGTGACATGTTAGGTATCTGTGATACATCATCTTTTCATCTTTTATATTTTACCAAACAATTGGGTATATGATATTGTGTGTTTCTGCATTAAGATTCATTAAAGTCTATTTTTCCCGAAAAAATGTGCGTTTAAAAAACACCGTGCAAATATCACGTGACATAAAACTATGTAATGCCCACCATTTTATACTCTAGGGCTTCTGCTTAAAAAATATATCATATTTGGGGGTTTTAAGTCATTTTCTAGCGAAAAAAAAATGCTTATTTTATATGTGGTAAAGGAATGTCAGAATTGGCACGAACTGGAAGCTGTTAAAATAATGCTTAAATTATGTCTCTAGCACAAAGGACGACAAAGCCATTTTACAAATAAAGGTGTTTGTTTGTTTTTTTAATTTTGCACATTTTTTTAATTATGTGACACCGAAAAAGTAATAAAAAAATGGAATTGAAAAATAAATTAAAGTGGGGGAAATAATTACATAGTTACATAGTAGGTAAGGCAGAAAAAAAAACAATAGTCCATCCAGTTCAGCCTATGTAGTTGTATGTGTGTCAGTGTCTACAGTTATTTCCCATATCCCCGTATGTTGTGTTCATGAAGATATACATCCAAGAGTCCTTTAAAGATATCCAGACTCCCCGTAGCCACCACCAATTATGGAAGAGAATTCCACATCCTTATTGCCCTGACAGTGAAGAACCCCATGTGCAGTTTAAGGTTAATCCGCCTCTCCTCCAGGCTCTTTGTGTGGCCTCATGTTCTCATAAACTCCCTAGGACTAAATATATTTTTTTCCTATGCTGAGATCCCCATTGAGGCATTTGTAAATCGCTATTATGTCCTCCCTTAAGCGTCATTTGATCCCCTGCAAATTTTGTAAGTTTGCCCATTTAAAAAGTAATGAAGTGTCTATAATTTTTATCATAGGTGTATTTTAAATGATAGAGACAGAATATCAACCCAAAATCCAGAAAATACACATAAAACAAATGTTATAAATGGAGTTGCAGTTCAGTGAGTAAAATAAGTATTCGATCCCCAAGCAAAACATGACTTATTACTTGGGGGAGAAACCCTTGTTGGCAACCACAGAGGTCAGACTTTTCTTGTAGATGGTGACCAGGTTTGCACACATCAGGAGGGATTTTGGTCCACTTTTCTTTACAGATCTCCTCTAAATCCTCAAAGTGGTTGTAAACCCTCAAGGTTTTTCACCTTACTGCATTCTATGCAGTAAGGTGAAAAACCTTTTCACTTGAAGCAGCCCCAGCCCCCCTTTACTTACCTGAGCCTGAACCGAGTGGGGCGAGCTGGATTGATAGCTGGGGAGCCATTGGCTCCCGTGGCTGTGAATCAAGTCCAGTGACCCGGGAGCCAGGGGGCGGGGCCGAGTCCAGCTGTATGTGTGAATACACATAGCAGCAGGACTCGGGAGCACGCCTGCACGGGTGACCCCAGGGAAGCCTGGTGGTCACCCGAGAAGAGGAGGAGCCCGGAGCACCGCTAGGGGGCCTCAGAAAATGGGGTTAGGGGCCACTCTGTGCAAAACTGCTGCACAGAGGAGGTGAGTATGACATGTTTGTTATTTTTTTTTAAAAAATAGCCTTTACAAACACTTTAAGGTTTCTTGGCTGTCTCTTGGTAAATCGAACACTCCTGTGTTGCCTTGGCTGTATGTTTTGGGTCATTGTCATGCTGAAAGACACATCCACGACCCATCTTCAGTGTTCTGGCTGAGGGAAGAAAGTTATCATCCAAGATTTTATAATACATGGCCCCATCCCCCTTAATGCGGCAAAGTCAGCCTGTACCTTCAGCAGAGAAACAGCTCCAAAGCATCATGTTTCCACCTCCGTGCTTTACTGTAGGGATGATGTTCTTAGGGTCATAGTCAGCATTTTTCTTCCTCCAACTCGGCGAGTCAACTTAATGCCAAAGAGCTTAATTTTGGTCTCATCTTGTAAAGATATACAAAATGGAGTCAGATCGCTACATAAAAAACACATACATGGAGTTCCTCCTAAAGCTTACGCTGTTTCCTCTGAATTGTATTTTTCTGATATGTTCTTGAATACTTGTGTATTTTGTAATCCTGTATCTTGTTGTTGTCAGAATGACCGCGGTTGTCTGTTGTCTGTGTCTGTGGTCTTTTGGCTGAACAATGATATGGTAATTTCTAGGAAAGGGATGTTTGTTATAAAAAGCCCCTTTTGCGTAATCATAGTTTGAGTTATTATGACAAGTAACCTTTATACGGTCAAGATGACATATGTAATTCGAGAACAATTAATTAAGAATGTCTTGTGATTTGGATTTATGCCCTACATAGACCAAAATGTTAGTATTCCCTATAAAAACTGTAATCACTTGTATTTCTTCATCACACTATTTTGTAAGCTGTGATCCAATGCGCTTTGACAAAATATATTCTCAGTAAACTTATAAAGAAATTTCCCCACTGTGGGACAAATAAAGCTTTATCTTATCTTATATCAAGATGAATGTAGTCAATTGGAAGTTGTTGTCAAAGGCGATTGTTACAATCTGACCACAGCACTTTCTCTGAATCCTTCTATGATTAATTTAGATGTTCATTGGCATGACTGTACATGTGCCTTCTTGAGGAGGGGGACTCGCCATGTTTGGAGGAAGAAAAATTCTGACTTTGACCCTAAGAACCTCATCCCTACAGTCAAGCATGGAGGTGGAAACATTATGCTCTAGAGCTGTTTCTCTGCTAAAGGTACAGACGGACTGGCTCATTGAGGGGCCAATAGATGGGGCCATGTATTGTAAAATCTTGGATGAAAATCGTCTTCCCTCAGCCAGAACACTGAAGATGGGTCATGGGTTTGAATTTCTGATACAATCATTTAAAATACACCTATGATAAAAAATTATAGACCCTTCATTTTCAGGGGATCAAATATTATTTCCCCCACTGTAATTGTGAAGGAAAAAAAAAACATAGAGAAATTAATAAGGGGTTAAACAGCAATACATTGTATGAAAAATAGTTAACTTGTAAGTTTTCTTTAAGCATTGAATATCTAATATCACACCTTTGATCTACATTTGAATGCAATAGTAAAAACAATGAAACAATACATTGATTAGCCACGTCACCCTCCCGGAAAGATTTCCCACTGTAGGACCAGAGCACTTTTTGCGATTCGGCACTGCGTCGATTTAACTGACAATTGCGTGGACGTGCGACGTTGTACCCGAACAAAATTTGCGTCCTTTTTTTTTCCACAAATAGAGCTTTTTTTGGTGGTAATTGGTCACCTCTGCGTCATTTCTGATCGCCGCTATAAACAAAAAAAAGAGCCACAATTTTGCAAAAAAAAAAAACAATGTTTCTTACTTTTTGCTAAAATACAAATCCAAAAAAATATATAAAAAACTAATTTATTCATCGGTTTTGGCCGATTTATATTCTTCCTTTTTGGTAATAAAAAAAATCGCAATCGGCGTTTATTAATTGGTTTGCACAAAAGTTGCCGTGTTTACAAACCATGAGAATTCATTTCTGGTGTTTTTACATTTTTTTTTTTTTGCTAGTAATGGTGGCGATCTGTGATTTTCATTGGGATTGTGATATTGCAGCGGACATGTCGGACATTTTTGGCACTTTTTTGGAACCAATGACATTTATACAGTGATCAGAAATTTAAATATCCACTGATTACTGTTTAAATGTCATTGGCAGTGAAGGGGTTAATCTGCATGAGGTGATCTAGGGGTTAACTGTGTTCCCTAGACGTGTTGTAACTGTGAAGGGGCAGGGCTGCCAGGGGCATAAGAGGTCTAACTGATCCCGGTGACAGGGATCAGTAGATCTCTTACATGCCGCCTGTCAGAACAGGGAACCACCGTGTTTACTTTGGTGGTTCCCCGTTCTTTCCCTCTGGCAGGTCATTGCAGCTCGCCGGCAGACACCGGGTCCGCCCGAGCCGTGGGCACACTCCTCCAGATTATATACGGGGATACACGAGACAGCGCCACCTTGCCGCAGTAAAAATGCAGAAGCCGGTCAGGAGCCGGTTAATTGTATGTACTCAATGACACTTCCGCACTATCTGAAGATGCCATTTTATACAGGGATGGCTGCATTTTGACGGTCACTAGTTCTGTGTAATAAAACTGTCATTGTTATAACCAATAATAATATAAGCTATAGAAATATATTGATTTCTTTGTTTGTTAAGTTTGTTAAAACACATATAGACAAACAGTCACATTCTATAAAATGAATATCAATGTTACACGTGATACAATATGATACAGGCACATCAATGAGCCATCAAGAACTAGCAGTCCCCATCCCCATACCTTGCAGCCCTCGAAGGTAAAGACGTTAGAATACATTTAACCACTTCCATACCGGGCCTGTTTTTTGGGTTCTGTGTTACGACTTAAACACAGGTATTTTTGCTATAATATTACTTAGAACCCCCAAACATTATATATATTTTTTTTCTAATGCCCTAGAGAATAACATGGCGGTCATTGCAAAACTTTATGTCACACCGTATTTGCGCAGCGGTCTTCCAAGCGTGCATTTTTTTGAATAAATTCCGTTTTTTTAGTTAAAAAATAAGAAAACAGTAAAGTTAGGTCAATTTTTTTCCATATTGTGAAAGATAATGTTACGCCGAGTAAAATGATACCCAACACGTCATGCTTCAAAATTGCGTCCGCTCGCGGAATGGCGACAAACTTTGCAACTTAAAAACTGTATTTCAAAACGTTACTGGCGGTACAATAAGAGATCCCGTAATCTTTTTTTTATATATATTACAAACCCCCAAGATTCATTATAATATCGTTTTTATGGACACAAATTCAGCATTGTGTCTTGGGTTTTTTGTCCGGGCCATACCTTCACCAATTTACATAAGATTGCAGAAATGGAAGCTCCCGACGTTCCATACC
>BLSH010147008.1:550211-579166 GCA_018402905.1 Glandirana rugosa
CAGAGAAGAGGTCACTTATGTAAATCACAAACGTCAGCAAACTCCAGGAGGTCAAGGGAATAATTAAAGTAACGGGAAGAAACCTGAGAAAGGTCGAGGTCCTGTAGAAAAGTATACACCGGATTCTCAATCACCGTCCTAATATCAAAATAGAGACCTCATATAGGGTAAAAATACGTACGATTATAAAACGACCGAAACCATCGACGTCGAACTGTAACGCACGATAACGAGTCAAACAGAAGATGATTCTGGGGTTCTAGAAAGAGGTAGGAACTAAGAGGGTCTCCAAGAAGGGGATCACTCATAAAACGTAAATACAAATGGAGAAATGTAAGGTAATGCATTTGGGGTCTAAAAACATAAATGCAAAATACTCACTAGGGGAAGAACCTCTGGGAGAATCAAGGATGGAGAAAGATCTTGGGGTCTTAGTAGAAGACAAACTGAGCAATAGCACGCAATGTCAAGCTGCAGCTACCAAAGCCAGCAAAATATTAGCATGCATAAAAATGGGATATACTCCAGAGATAAAACTATAATCCTGCCACTAACTCTTAGGCCACATATGAAAAGATGTCCTGGAGCTGGAAAGAGTCCAAAGAAGGGCAATGAAATTAATAAGGGAACTGGAGGACCTCAAACGACTGCAAACACTAAATGTATTCACTGGAGAAGAGACGCTTGATTTACAAATACCTCAATGGCGATCCTAGCAGAGGAAAAAAACGATTCAGCCCCAGAGAGTGTAAGCGGACATGGCGCCACACAATGAGATTGGAGGAGAAGAGGTTTAACCTTAAGCTGCATGGGGTTTTTTTCACTGTCAGGGTGGTAAGGATGTGGAACTCTCTTCCACAATTGGTGGTATCAGTGGGGAGCATTGATATTTTTAAAAGACTCTTGGACATGCATCTTAAAGAACACAACATACAGAGATATGGGAAATGATTATCGACACTGACGATGATGATGGATTATTGTCTTTATTCAACCTCCTCTACTGTGTAACTTTCAGAGCTTTGAGTATTGCAAAAAGTCCCATATTTGTATAAAATATATGATGTTTTTAGGGCCCTTGCACATGGGCTGGCTGAGCCCATTGGGTGTAACTGCAGCAGTAATTCTTCTACCCAGACAGCCCGGGTTCAGCGTACATGCTGAGCGGACTCAGTTGGCCCATGTACAAGAACCCTTGTGTACTGATTTGCTGTTTGATACATACCTATAAAGCTTTTCTTTAGCCTTGATAACAAAATCATCTTGTGATTTAACAGAGAGCACTCCTCCAATGATGACATCTCCATCCTGGAAATATTGGAATTCATCAAATGTGTCAGTAAAGGTGAGCTTACAGGCTGGATTCCGTGTCTCTGACCTCCAGGGTGCCATACATTGGAGGGTAAGACAGAACAGGATGATGTAAGGATGAGAAGAAACCATAACTGTGATCACAGGGTTCTTCTGTCATTAGAGGGAGGTCTATATCATGTTCACCATATGTCTATATCATAGGTGACACAACTGCAGTGTGTGTATCTGTGTGACACTACAATAAGATAACTCCTCTCCCCTCTCTTTATACAATTCTGTGTGATTCGGTTTCTCAATATAGTGACACCATCTTCCTTCTACTTTAAGCTGTTTATAAAAGTACTTTATTTGTGAGTGATTAAATATACAAGGTTTTTTTGTATTTTTTTTTTTCACGTTAACTTAACAATTGCCAACATACACATTTTCTTTAGACATTACAAGGAAAAACGATAGCAATTGTTTCCAAAAATACACACGCAAAGCCACCAGATGATATCAAAATGTTTCTTCCAAGTTTAAGAAATAAATGTAAGTGGTACATAAGATTGTGCGATTAACTTTTAGCCCAATTGTAGCCTTTTTTTAATTTTATTTGACTTTTTATTTAATAACTAGTTTATTTATTTTATAATAATAATAAACTTTATTTTATATAGCACCTTTAACCACTTCAGCCCTGGAAGGTCTTACCCCCTTAATGACCAGGCCATTTTTTTGTGATACGGCACTGCATTATTTTAAGTGACAATTGCGCAGTTGTGCGATGTTGTGCCCAAATAAAATTGATGTCCTTTTTTCCCACAAATAGAGCTTTCTTTTGGAGGTATTTGATCACCTCTGCGGTTTTTATTTTTTGCGCTATAAACAAGAAAAGACCGCCAATTTTGAAAAAAAAAAAACTATATTTTTTACTTTCTGCTATAATACATATCCAATAAAAAATCTAAAAAATCGAATTTCAAATGATTAATTTAGGCCAATTTGTATTCTGCTACATATTTTTGGTAAAAAAAAATCCCAATTAGCATACATTGATTGGTTTGCCGGGTCTACAAACTATGGGATAAATTTAGGGGCTTTTTTTTACTAGTAATGTCGGCGATCAGTGATTTTTAGTGGGACTGCAAATCTGACACTTAGTGACACTTTTTGGGGACCAGTGACATTATTACAGTGATCAGTGCTACAAAAAATGCACTGATCACTGTGTAAATGACACTGGCAGGGAAGGGGTAACATCAGGGGTTACGTGTGTTCCTGGGTGTGTATACTAACTGTGGGGGGGGTGAACTTTGTTCCTGATTAGCAGGAAGCACAGATCTCTCTGTTCCTGTTTGACAGAACGGCGGTCTGCTCTGTTTACATCAGCAGACCGCTAGTTCTGTCATTCCCCGGAGTGATCATGGGAGGTGATGGTCGCAGGGCCCACTGATTGGCTCCCGCTGTATCTGACCAGGGACCGGGTCACCGGCGGCGTGCATGTGTGCCCCTGACCAGCTTGTGCGCACAACATACAGGTACGTTGTTTCATGCAGTTGGGCCGCCCTGCCACAGTATATGTGTGGTGGGCGATCCGGAAGGGGTTAAAGGTGGCTTCTCAAAGCATTTTACAAGGTAAACCCAAAAAATACACGAGATAACATAACATAAATAAAAAAGGGACAATTAAATGAAAACTTGTCTAAAAAAAAAAGTTTTTAGATTTGATTGAAATGAGTTGTTACGTACCAGGTAGTGAGCCTGACAGCAGGGGGTGACCTCTCCTATGACCACTGGGAGTGAGACAGCAGCCACAGGAGAACGATGAGGTATGAGTGCCTGGGATAGTCCAATGGCGTCCACCAGCAGGTGGTCAACAGGAGTGCTGGAGATGTAGCTGGCCTGCGGGAGCTGAAGGTGCAGCCAGGTAGAAGCAGTCCAGGTGAGCTGGAGTTAAACTTGCGGAGCTGGTAGCTACTGAGAGCTGGATGGAAACAGGCACTGGAGCAGAGTCAGGTACAGACAAGTTCATCAACGGGCTGGCAACGAGGTACAGGGGAAGAGGCATAAGAATGGTCGGGACAAGCCGGGGTCAGGTACATGCAGATAACAGAGGTGTCGGATGATAGGTCAGGAACAGATAGCAGGTAACAGATTTAAATGGCCCTTTAGCACCGGGACTCGCACACACATGCCGTTGGGCACCAACTTGAATGGCAGTTCTTCTGATGGGCCTTTCCTGAGAAGTATTATGCTGGTGATCTTCCTGACATTGCCCACCCCTTACGGGCAGCCTCCAGATGTCCAGTTGGGTTCTTCTTTGCAGATGACTACGGAGAAAGGCATTTATCAGTTCTGTGGCATGTACATTTTGTTCAGGCTCCCAGGAATTGTCTTCTGGTCCGTAGCCCCGCCACTTAATCAGGTACTGTATTTTCCCCCTTCTCCTTCTACAGTCCATTATAGCCTCCACCTCAAATTCCTTGTCCCCATTAGTCATTACAGGCTCATGTGGACCCATTTCACGATTTGGAAAAGAGTCTGTCATTTCAGGTTTCAATAATGAGACATGGAACACTGGGTGAATTGTAAAACTTTCTGGTAGAGACAGTTTGTTGGAGACCTTGTTGATTCTCCTCTTAACTGGGAATGGTCCCACATATTTAGGGTCCAGCTTCCTGGACGGGCATGCCAGCTTCAGGTTGGTCATGGCCAACCATACTCGGTCTCCTGTTTGTAATATCAGTTTCCCTCTTCTCTTTTTATGTGGTCTTCTTGTGCCTTGCTCATAGCCTCCTGCAGCAACTTGTTGTTGTGGGTAAAGAAGTTCATGGTACTTTGGACGGCAGGCACTGAGGACTCGGAGTCCAGGTCTGGCAGGAAGGTGGAATGAAAACCAAGATTTGCTTGCCGACAACCAAACTAAACCCTCTTATGCAGCGGCATGGGAGAAGGAACTAGATGAAACATGGTCCTTAGAGGTTTGGAATGCGGGGCTACAGCGCTCCTATAAGGGCATAGTTAACATCTCTCTGATCGAGGCAAATATCAAAGTGATGACTCGATGGTACAGAGTTCCTCATACTTTAGCTAAGATTTTCCCAGATGCCTCGCCTTTATGTTTCAGGAATTGTGCCCATATGGGCACAATGCTTCACATTTGATGGTCATGCCTACGAATTAGGGGTCTCTGGAATAAAATTTTTGCAATCATCCGTAAAGTCACGGGGGTAGCAGTTCCTCAATCCCCAGAGATAGCCCTTCTCAACCACAGAATAGACCACCTTAATAAACACCAGCACAGATTAGCTTCCTAGCACTCCTCTGGCCGCAGTCAGACGCAAGATTTCCTGTATTCTAGCACAGGAAAAGGTAGTGAGCATCCTTTTAGATAAAATCCCAACCTTTGAGCGGACCTGGGAACCGTGGATGACATTCTCCCATTCTCCCCGGGTTCAGGGGCCACTGACCCTCAGCGGAGCCTACTCGGATGACTGGGGAATACTCTCCTTCTTTTCTCTCCTCGTCCTCTTTCTTGACTTCTACTACTTTCTCCCTCCTCCTTTTTCTCTCCCTTCGGCCTCTCTCACGTGTCCCTCGTGGCAGGGGACATGGGGGAGAGTCGATGATCTCTATGTTATATTGTTATGTTTTTAAGATGTTGTACAGCAGCTCTCTATGGGGTCCACTTTTATGGAGGGTGGGGGCCCAAATGCTGGGCTTTACCTCCCTATTCTGGAGGGACCTGGGGCGTAGTTTGGGCCCACAGCAGGATCCCTTTAGGGGTGGTCCTAGTTCTCCTTCCCCTGGGCTCTCGGTTAGTAAACCATATTGGTGAAGGGATGGTGGACCTATACCAAATTCTGGCCATGATGATGGTAAGGGCCAAGGCTCTCTCTATACGAGGGCACAGACACGCATTATGGTATACCAATGTGACTACACCAGTTTACTGTGCTCGGATCTTGTTGTCCTCATCTTGGCATGGTTATGTACCTATTCTGCTTTTATACTTGTACTGATTGTACTGATTGAAATCTTCAATAAAAATTATTGACATAAAACCAAGATTTGCAAAGAAAGGAGATTGTTTGGTAGTTGTATGGCAGGAATTATTGTAGGCAAACTCCACCATCGGCAGAAGTGACACCCAGTCATCTTGAACGAATGATGTGAAACAGTGGAGATATTGCTCTAGGATTTGGTTTGTCCGCTCCATTTGCCCATTAGACTGTGTGTGGTAAGCAGATGATAGGAAGAGTCTACTTTTCAGGGTTCCATACAGTGCCTTCCAGACCTTTGGGGTGAATTGCACACCCCAGTCAGATATAATATCTATGGGTACACCATGGAGCCTGAAGATCTCCTTTATGAACACCTGAACGGTCTCCATAGCAGAGGGTGTACCTTTCAAGGGCAAGAAATGGGCCATTTTTGTCAGCCGGTCAACCACCATCAAGATGGCCATACAGCCCTCAGAGAGAGGCAGTTCCACTATAAAATCCATAGAAATCATGGCCCATGGCCTGTCTGGTACTGGCAAGGGTCAGGGCAAGCCTCATGCCTTGTTCCGGGGAATCTTGTTTTCGGATGCAAATGGAACAGGAATTGATGTATCCTTTACAGTCTTTTTCCAGGCTAGGCCACCAGAAGGTGCGCTGCACTAGCTGTAAGGTTTTGCGGATTCCGAAGTGTCCTCCTAAGGGGTGATTATGACAGAGGCCCAGGACTGTTACTCAGACTTCTTATGGGACAAAAATTTGGTTCCCTCTCCACAAGAAACTCTCTCTAAACTGTAAGGTTTTCTTGATGGAACTAGGGGTTCCTACGGAGGCCTGTTTCAACTTTGACAAGAGGTCTGTTTGAAGTAGCAGGAAGTTCCAAGCTAGCAGGATGGTATCTGGCATTGCCCACTCCTTAGGATTCTCATGCATGCGTGACAATGCATTGGGCTTAACAGTCTTGGATCCCGGTCTGAACGGAATATGAAATGTAAATCTCGAGAAAAACAATGCCCGTTGGGCCTGGCGGGGTCTTAGGCGTTTGGCAGATTTAAGATACTCGAAATTTTTTTGATCCGTGTAGATCAATGTCGGAGGAGCCGCCCCTTCTAGCAGGTATCTCCATTCCTCTAAAGCAGCCTCGATGGCCAGGAGTTCCCGGTCACCCACGTCGTAATTCCTCTTAGCCGAGGCAAGTTTCCTTGAGAAAAAGGGCACTGGATGAACTGAACTCTTGAGAGCTGAACGTTGGGAGAGGACTGCCCCCACGGCACTCTCAGAAGCGTCCACTTCCAAGATGTAAGTAAGAACTGGATTTGGATGGCACAGTACAGGGGCAGTGGTAAATAGTCGTTTGAGTGTCTCAAAGACGTTTTGAGCTTCTGGGGACCAGCAGAACTGGACACCCTGCTTGGTGAGCTGGGTGATGGGTGTGATAATAGTAGAAAAGTTCCTGATGAATTTGCGGTAGAAGTTTGAGAATCCTACGAACTGCTGGACCCCCTTTTTATCTGTAGGCGCAGGCCAAGACAGGATTGGCGATACTTTTTGCGGATCCATCTCAACGCCTCCCGGGGAAATAATCCCAGAAACTGCATACTCTGGCACGCAAACTCCGGTTTGGCGTAGAATTTGTGCTAGTGGAGGCGGCAGAGAACATCCTTAACGTGCTTCAGATGATCTTCAAGTGAGGAGGAAAAGATAAGGATGTCATCCAGATAGGCTATCACAAAGATATCCAGGAAGTCCCTGAGAATGTCATTGATGAATAACTAGAAGGTGGCTGGAGCATTACACAATCTGAAGGGCATAACAAAGTATTCATAGTGGCCAACCGGGTTCGGAACGCTGTTTTCCACTCATCCCCTTCCTGTATGCGGATAAAATTGTAGGCACTTCTTAAATCCAGCTTTGTGAAGATGGTAGCGGAGCGCAGTCTTTGGAAAAGCTCTGGCACCAAGGAAAGGGGATAACGGTTCTTCACCATAACCATATTCAGGTCCCGGTAATCAATACAAGGCAGGAGAGTGATCCCTCTTCTCCACAAAAAAGATTCCCGCACTGGCTGGAGAAGTGGACGGGCGAATGAAACCTTTCTGCAGGTTTTCATCAAGGTAATCCTTCAGAGACCCTAATTCCTTCTCAGACAACTGGAAGGTTCATCCAAAGGGAATTTCTGCCCTGGGAAGGAGCTCAATCGGGCAGTCATAGGAGCGGTGTGGGGGGAGCGTGTCCGCCCCTTGCTTACTAAACACGATAAGCTTGGGGCACCTTCTGGCGGAGTCCATGGTCTGAATCAAATTAAATCAGAGTCGGGGGGGGCAGGACGGGTGTAGGGAGGCAATGTTCCCAGCAGTATGAGGACTGGAACTGGATCAGTCCTGAACTCCAGTGGATCCGGGGATCATAGGCTTGGAGCCAGGGCAGGCATAGGATGACTGGGAACAGTGGTGAAGCAATTGCATTCAGCCATAGTAGCTCAATGTGATCTGAGAGAATGCTAGCCAGCAAAGGTGGGGTCTCTTCAGTCACCAGCCCTGACTTGGCACGGGACCCCGTCGGCCAGGAACACTGAAAATCCATGTTTCTTGGATTGGAGGGGAATCCTGTGTTTAGCTGTAAAGTCCAGGTCAATGAAACAACTGCATGCCCCTGAATCTACAATAGCCGTGACAAATACTGTTTTTCTGGGTAGTTGAAAGGAGACAGGAAGGGCTAGGTTGGTTGGTTTGGCCGGCAGCAGTGTCTGTCCCATTGAGGAGCCGAAGAACCTCTTTTGATGTTTGGCTGGGCAACAGTGCACATAATGACCGGCTTCCCCACAATAGAGGCAGAGGTTGCCTTGGAGCCTGAGATGTAGTAATTTGCTCGCGATGAAGTGGAGGGATACAAAGAAGGTTTTTGTTCTTTCCTCACTTCACGCAGACACGGCTGTCCAAATTAGAATGGCGGCTGGAGAAACCCCTCTGTGTCCACGAATATAACCAAAATATGGGAGGGGTGGACCTCAATGACCAGTTATTGGCACCATACTTAATTGCCCGTAAGTCCAGATGCTGCTAGAAAAAAGTGTCTGTTTACTTATTCCAATTGGCTATGCTGAACACGTGCTATACACGTCAGGACGGACTGGATCTCTCCTTCAATTCCAGGAAGAGATCATCAGAGCCCTTCTGTATCCAGATGGTTCTGCACCCCATGTTCCCAATCCAAATGTGGTGAGCCAGCTGCATGGACGGCATTTTCCACATGCCATCCCTGGTACCCCTACCAACCGAGCCCCCCAAAAAAGATATTGTGTCTGCTGACGACGTGGATACAGGCGTGACACCCATTATTATTACCCTTCCTGGTTTTGACCAGCCTGGTCTCTGCATCGGGGACTGTTTCAAGAGCTACCATACACTAGTTCATTAGCGTAGGGAACAGCACTACGCAGGAATAGGGCACATGGTCACAGGGTCTCCAAAGATGTCACCGCATTTTTAGAGACCCTAACCTTTACTGTTATAAAAAAAAAAGCGTACCAAAAACAAAAAAATAAATAAATAAAAAGTTATAAAAACCCCAAAAAATATAAAATAATAAAAGCCAAAAACAGTTGTACATTTCTTGTTTTTCTATCTCTATTTTCTCTCTATTCTCTTTCTATTGCTCTCTCTATTGCTTTTTATGCATACCTGTAATGTTTTGTTGCTGTTTGTTATCATGGTTTTTTTTTTTGCAGGTATGTAATGTTTGTATAATGTTTTCATGTAACGTTTAATTATTTTTTCTTCTTACCAGGAATGTTATTTTTTTATATGTTACTGTGTTTTATTAATCTTTATTTGGTTTTCAGGTACGCCAGCTGCAGCGTTGATTTATTTAGCATGAAGCTCAGGAGAAGAAGCAGAATGTATTATGGGGTGTAATTTCACATATACCCATGCCATTTCAGGGACAACTTTGTGTAATTTTTTTTTGTAATTTTTCAATCACTTGCCACAAAAATCAAAATATTCCATGAACTCAACATGCCTCTCAGCAAATAGTTTGGGGTATCAACTTTCCAAAATGGGGTAATTTGGGTTTGTTTGTTTTTTTTTTGCTATCTAGGCATTTCTTGGCCTCCGCAACTGTGATAGGTAGTGAACGGTGAAGGCATACATTTTTGTCCTTAGAAATCCTGAAGGCGGTGATTGGTTTTTGGGGTATCCGTATGCGGATAGGCTCCCAAAAAGTCTCACACATGGGTTATCCCCTTACTCAGGAGAAGCAGCAGAATGTATTTTGGGGTGTAATTCTACATATACCCATGGCATGTGTGAGCAATATATCATTTCAGTGAAAACTTTGTGTAATTTTTTTTTTGTCATTTTTCAATCACCTGTGACAAAAAATAAAATATTCAATGGGCTCAACATTAGAGTTGAGTGAACACCTGGACGTTTGGGTTCTGGGGTCCGAACGAACTTTGAGAAAAAGTCCGGGTTCGGCACCGAACGTTGCCCGAACGTTATCCCCGACCTCGAACCCCATTGAAGTCAATGGGGACCCGAACTTTAAAGCGGAGGTCCGGGCTAAAAAAAAAAATTAAAAGTCAGCAGCTACACATACAGTAGCTGCTGACTTTTAATATTAGGACACTTACCTGTCCTGGAGTCCAGCGATGTCGGCACCCGCCGCCGATCTTCGGATCGGGGGACGGGTGCAGCCGCCTCCATCGCGGGTAAGGGAACCCGGACGTGTAAGCAGTACAGCTTCACGCCGGGCACCTTACCGCGCATGCGCGAGCTCTGCCGCGCTCTGCTACTGGCCAGGCGGCCAGTAGCAGAGCGAGCAGGGAGGAGGGAGCCGGGCTGCTGACGTCAGCGGCCGCGTCCGCTGGCCAGAGCTCCCGGAAGTGTGGAAAAGGACACCTGTCTAAAGACAGGTGTCCTCTTCCCCCTCCCCCCCGAAAGGTGCCAAATGTGACACCTGAGGGGGGGAGGAATCCAACCAGCGGAAGTTCCACTTTAGGGTGGAACTCCGCTTTAAGGCACAAAAATGGCTGTAACAAAGTCCTGGCAACTGCTAGAGTGCTGCAAAAGGAAGTAAAATGGGGGTAAAAGTAGGGCAAGTGCCCTACAAAAAAATGGGGATAGGGAAAATAAATTAAAATCAAATAAACTAGGAGATGATTTTTGAACAATAACGTGTCACTTACAGCCTCAGCTAGGACCACTCCCTTTAGAACTAGGAGATGATTTTTGAACAATAATCTGTCCCTCTAAGCAGAAGTCTCTACCTAGTGCAGTCAGATCGCTCAAAGCAGCAGTATGTGAAATCTCAAATTACTCCCACAATCTGATCGTTATGTACGATCCCACAATCTGATCGTTGTGTACGATCGTAGCGATCGTTGTGTTATGCAGAGTTTGAGTTCAAGTTCAAAGCAGCAGTATGTGAAATCTCAAATTTCTGCAATCTGTCCCTCAGAGCAACAGTAGTAGTAATCTCAGGATGCAGGATCAGATGTTAAAATGTCTGCAATCTGTCCCTCACAAAAACGCCGGCAGCATCCTCTCCCTACACTAACCCTCATATAGAGGCTCGGTCACATGATGCACTGGCCAATCACAGCCATGCCATTAGGCATGGCTGTGATGGCTTCTAAGGGCAAACCAGTGAAACGCTTGTTGATTGGCTGCAGTGCAGCTATTCAACATGCGTGATCAACTACCAGAACCCAGGACCCAAACCCGAACATTTTTTGAAACGTCCGTGTTCGGGTCTGGGTCCCGGACACCCCAAAGTTCGGCACAGACCCGATCGTTACAGTCCGGGTTCGCTCCACACTACTCAACATGCCTCTCAACAAATTCCTTGGAGTGTCTACTTTCCAAAATGGGGTCATTTGGGGGGGGGGGGGTTGTACTGCCCTTCCATTGTAGCACCTCAGGAAAAAAGATAGGCAGTCATAAAATAAAAGCTGCGTAAATTCCAGAAAATGTACCCTAGTTTGTATACGCTATAACTTTTGCGCAAACCAATAAATATATGCTAATTTACTTTTTTTTTTACCCGAGAAATGTGGCTGAATACATTTTGGCAAAATGTATAACTAAAATTTAGTTTATTGTATTTTTCTAATGACAAAAAGTAGAAAATATTTTTTTTCAATATGTTTGTTCTTTTTACGTTTATATTGCAAAAAATAAAAAGCGCAGAGGTGAACAAATACCATCAAAAAAAAGAGCTCAATTTGTGGGGAAAAAAGGATGCAAATTTTGTTTGGGTACAGCATTGCATGCCCGTGCAATTACCAGTTAAAGCAGCGTAGTGCCAAATTGAAAAAAGTGCTCTGGTCTTATAGTGGGAAATCCTTCCGGGGGGTGAAGTGGTTAATTAGAGAAGTTAAAACAGATTTAATGATGTGGCATAGTTTTTTATACAAGTATAACGGCAGTTCATTTTGGCAGGACAATTTCATTCTGGACACTGATGCTGCAAGGTCCATAGGCTTTGGTGCTTATTGGAATGGCGAATGGTGTGCTGGGGTGTGGCCTGATTTCTGGAGAGATGATGTTTTTACAAAAAAACAAATGTTTTACTGCAACTATTTCCAGTCATGGTTGCGGTGGTATTGTGGGCCCAGCAATTTAGCAACAAACGTATAGTCTTGCAAACGGATAACAAAGGTGTCATGTATGCAATTAATTGTCTGGTCTCTAAGTTTCCTCCTGTAGTCCCGCTGTTAAGAAATGTGGTCCTTCATTGTTTACATCATAACATTTGGCTCAAGGAAAAATACCTGGCAGTAAACCATAATGTAATTGCCGATGCTTTATCTCGCCAGAATTTCCAACAGTTCAGAAAATTGGCCCTAGGCCAGGAGCAGCAGCCAAGGGTCTGCAGTGTCCAGAGCATTTGTTCCACCTTATCAGCAATTAGTTCAGGATGTGGTGAGAAAGTCTCTATCTCAAAAAACCTGGAGTGATTACATATTGGCATGGAAGGGGTGGCGTGACTATTCAAATGCCTGTTATTTATCTCCATTTGTTGATTCTGACATTCTTATGTGACTTGATTCAGTTTGGCTATTCTCATGTATCCAAAACTTTAGCAGGCATCTCCTTCTTTAGGAAGCTGCATGCTGCTCCAGTTTGTTCTTCAGGTTTCATTATAAAAGAGTTCCTAAAAGGTTTTAAAAAACAGCGTTACTGCCCTGACAGAAGGTCATCCATTTCATTCATAATAATGTGTGGTGCAGCGCTCAAATGGTTCATAAAAATTGTCCGTAACATATAAGTTCACTAATACATGACCCGCCACCAGGGTATTCCATATGAGAGGATGTGGATCCAAATACAAATATTGAGAAGTGCTTCACAGACCATCACCCATACACACTGGTCCTTACCAGATGGACCGGACCCCCATCACAGAGGTCAAGTCAACTTAGCACCAATGATGAAGTTCGCAGATGGTAAGCCGGTCACCTTCGCGTCACACACTCCCCCCGTCAGGTCACTCAGTGTCAGCCCCGGTTGCGTTCAGGTAGATCAGATCCCTTTACAGAGATCATCCCTGCTCCTTATATGTTACAGACAATTTTTATGAACCATTTGAGCACTGCACTACACATTTTTATATTAGTATTATTCCAATTATTCGTGCCTAGCTACTGGGTTTTGCCAACTATTCTTTGTTCCTAAGCACAGTTGCTTTGTCTACATCCATTTCATTTAAAATGCTATGTGATCTGTTCGATGTTACTAACATGGTTTGTTCTTCAGCTTTGGAGGCATTACTATTCAGAACTGCATTTTCACTAGCCTTTTTCTGTGCCTTCCGCATCTCTGAACTAGTTTCTCGTTCACATAAATGCAATCCAGGTTTGTTGATGGAGAACATGAGGGTAAGAGGAAAGAATGTTAATATATTTTGTGCAAGTCAAAAACAGATCAGTTGGGTAAAGGTAAATGGTTAACTCTTTGTCCACTTGGTGGTGTGTACTGTCCTGTGGCCTTGGTATCTCAGTAGTTGGTAGTGAAGTCCCTCTCTAACTCCTTTCTAGCACATGCTGACGGTAGTCTTTTGTCCAATTTTCAATTTCAAGCAGTATTAAATAAATGCTTGGCTGCTAATGGTCTACATGACAAGCATATTTCTGCCCACTCAGCAAGGCTAGGCCTTAGCCAGGACTGTTTTAAGAGGATTGGCAGATGGGAGTCAAGTAGATTTAGATTGTATATGGCCCCATGGCTGTCAGATGCTGTCTATCCCCTTGAGGTTGAGTATGGCTGGCAGCTCCTGGCTGCTCCCTATAAGGGTGGGTGTGACTGGCAGCTCCTGGCTGTCCCCCCCAGGGTGGGTATGGCTGTCAGTTGCTGTCTGCCCCCCCCCCCCAGTATGGCTGGAAGGTAATGGCTGTCCCCCAGGGCAGACATTGCTGGTGACTCATGGCTGTCCCCCCTCACCCCGGGGCAGGTATCGCCGGTGGCTCCTGGCTGTCCCCCCAGGAAGGTATCACTGATGGCTGTGGTTACAGGCGGAGTGCATTAGGCTTTACTCCACCTGTGACAGTACTGACATTATACCAGAAGCATCGACTTTGCTCTCTACGGCAGCCGTATGCTTCCTATAGTGCTGGCTCTGTTATGCACACTCCTGCTGATGCTCGGGGATGGTGGGTAGGGAGCAGAAACACAATACCCAACATTTTGGTAAATATAAAAAACAATATCACACCCAGTAAATAGATACCAAACTACAAACTAGCATGCCACGCTTTAAATTTGCGTACACCAGTGCAACAGTGCCACACTATGGTACCTGGAAATCTCCATAGATGACACTTACATTTACAGATTATCAGTTTCTCCTTGTGTTTCACTCCAGGTTCTGACCCACACAGTGGGAGATACAAGATCAGTTCTTAGCGCTGTGTCCCAGGAACTGGATGCTGCCAGTCGTAACCTTTCTGGGCTCACCAATGAGAGGGGAGAGTTTGGTAAAGGTAGCAGCAAGTATAGTAAGTCAGTGAAAACGTATAAAGATTTATTGTAAAAACATGTGCCAACTACCTACACAAATCATAAATATATAAAACACCTCCATTTGCCGAGGAGATGTTAGAAGGATGTGGCAGTTGATCTGGACGATGCCTTCCCCCTAACAGGGACCATTGCTGATTTATGCTTGTATTGACTCTTACTATCATCTAAGAGTCCATCCAATACATAACTGGATGGGAAGGGTGATATCTCGGGCATAGATTCATCTACAGCAAGAGATCATTTTTACAGCCGGTGATTCCCTACACAGTAAAAGTAATCCTAGCAGCTATACAGCCTCCAGATCAACCATCACATCCTTCTAACACCTCCTCGGCAGATGGCTTGATCCCATACACACATGAAACGAAAGCTGGAAAAGCCACATAGTGTGAAACCGTATAAAGAGCTACCGCTTGTGATGTCATCTTGCAGTTCGTTACCAGAAAATACTTTTATCCGGCTCTTGGGATGAAGTATTTTTCCAGGCACCTATGATTTTTGTAAGTAGTTGGTGTATTTTTTACCAATAAATCTTTATAAGGTTTCACACTATGTGGCTTTTTCGATTTTCCTTTTATGTGTGTATGGGTTCAATCCATCTGATGAGGAGGTGTTAGAAGGATGTGATTGTTGATCTGGATGATGCCTTCCCCCCAACAGGGATTATTGCTCATTCATACTTGTGTTGACTCTTACTATTATCTAAGATTCCATTCATTCTTATAAAAGTTCTTACTGCACATTGAGGTAGTAGAGCACTTGGAGAGTTTATGGTGGCACCAGGATTTTTTTTTACAAGATTCATATCTTTCTGGAATAACCTTCATTACATTTTTGGGACTTTTGGTTTTGGTTTTGTTTTTTGTTTGCTATTTATATATTTACAGTTTTAATTTACATTTTTATTATATAACTATATTTTATATATTATATAACTTTTGATTAGTCTTAATTACTTTATTAGCTCTCCTGCAGCGACTCAAGCTCTTATTCTCCAGCAGCCCACTGAAAATGAGGGTTGTTGTGCTCTAATGGAGAGCAGTTATCTACCTCCAGTTGTCCAACATACTCCTGTACAATTAGATTGGCCACAGACTAGTAGATTTTCAAACAAACATTCATTTGAAACTTCTCATCAGTACATTTGATGATGATGAATGTCATTCAAAAGTACTTCAAAATTTAGTTTGTTTTTAATATTCGATTTTAGAGTGAAAAAAGGAAATCAAAGAAAAAACACATTTACTGTTAGAAATATGTTTATTTGTGAAAAAAAATATCCACCCAGCTTCTTCAAATGTTCTCATCTTTTACATATTACATATTCTACATATTGGATTGTAAAATGGGTTTTTGAGCACGTTTTACCCATCCCTATCTACCACTATAACCATTGCTCTTTCAGCTTCTTTGTGCCATTTGAAATAATAATATTTCTTTATAACAAACCTCACACAACAAGATAATATTACTGCTTATAAACAAAGGTTTTTATTCAATAACGTGTAAGTAATGAAAGAAATAGAAAGAAAGCCTACATTTTATTGAAAATTTAAAGAGTATAATGGACTTATTACGTTTTTTTGTTTCCAAGCAAACATGCCTGAGTATTCATTTTGGGCTTGAATAGAATTATGAAACATTTTGGGAGAAATATGCATCCTAGAAGTCCAGCACTTGAGGCCAATATGGCGAATATCTCCACAGCCACCATGTATTTCCCTTTAGTGCTCAGATAGGCCGGGATCATGGAAATCCAGACACTGCAGAACACCAGCATGCTGAAAGTGATGTATTTGGCCTCATTAAAACTGTCCGGTAATGTCCTCACCATGAAAGCCAGAAAAAAACTCACAACTGCCAGAAACCCCATATAACCCAACACAGAGTAGAACCCGATAACTGACCCTTCATTACACTGAATGATGATCTTGTCCTTATAAGAGTGAGTGTCCATTTCCTTAAAAGGATGAGATACAATCAACCAAATAAGACATATTATTACTTGAACAGATGAACACACCGATACTATGGAATTGGCCAATGTGACCCCAATCCATTTCCTCCAGTAGCTGCCAGGTTTGGTGGCTTTGAAAGCGATGTAAACCATTATTGTTTTAGCCAGAAGAGTGGAGACAGCTATGGAGAAGATGACTCCAAATGTCATGACACGCAGTATACAGGTTGTATCCAGTGGCTGACCAAGGAACAAGAACACACAGAGGAAGCTCAACAAGATGGAGACAAGGAGAATAAAACTCAGATTTCTGTTATTAGCTTTAACAATGGGGGTGTTTAAATAGGATATAAAAATTGTCATTACTAAGAGAGTCACAATGCAGAGTGAGACAGAAATGAATAAAAATATTATAGAGATATCATCTGTGTAGGGGAGAAATTCCAGAAGTTTTGGGATACACCGATCCTTCTTCTCATTGGGCCATTCCCCTTCTGTGCATTTCATGCAATTCTCACTATCTGCCAAAAAGCAACAAAATATTATCTTTTGTGTTAAATAATGAAACTGTAATTCTAAGGGGGGGGGGGGATCTCTTGCTTCCATTTATTTTGCAGGATAAGTTCACCTTTTTGGGCAGAATTTCACTTTCCATAATAAAATAGAAGAGTTTTCAAAAAGTAATTTTTTGCCAAATCATTCCAATATGCTTAACTTTCACTTACCTCATCTATAGAAACTTTACATTTTCACCTGTCTATTTGGATTTTTTTTTTTTAAATGCTTTTTTTTCCATGACTTCCTGTAGATCACCCCCCATCATGCACTGCCTTGCTGCATCACAGAATAGGACGTGATAAGGCGTGTTCACTGCTCTGGAAAACACCCCCCTCATTACTATACCACCTCTTCTTTCATTTCCAGTCACTTTCTGTACAATTTGATTGTGCAATCTCCTCTATATCTACCTATCAGCTATGTAGTACAAGTGTCTGCCTGATTTCATACAAATTGATTGGATTGTTCAGATGGGTCCGCCTATTCGAATCTTTTTTACATTCCATTCCATTCCTATTTGGGTTTAACTTACATTTATTTATATACATATATACTGTAATGCAGATAGTACATATATATATGAGAATACAATATACCAGTGGTATTGGATATCTCTCCCTCTGAACATGGGACACAGTCATAACAACAAGGGTGGATAGATTTTCCAGGCATTTTTCTGGTTCCTAGTTGACAATTGACCGAGCATTGAGAATCCGGCTTCTAAGCATCAGTAAAAAGAAAAAAATGGTTTAAAACTTCATTCAACCGTATTCTTCACTCCTTTCAGAGAAACTGAGACAATAGGGGTTGGCTAAAAAATAAATAGCCTGTTCACTCTGCAAGGGAATTTCCCCACAATTTAGTGGTGAAATTTAAAGCAGAGGTGTAGCCAGGGGCAGACTGCGACACTCAGGGCCAAGAGACCAAATAAAGCAAGACCCCTGTCAGGCCCCACCCATGTCCCGCCCCTGGCCCTGCCCCTACATTTTGCACAAATGAATAAAAGCAAATACAATACAGTGTTATAAGTTTTATTCATATATATATATATATATATATATATATATATAGTGCCTTAAAAAAGTATTCATACCCCTTGACATTTTCCACATTTTGTCATGTTACAGCCCAAAACGTAAATGTATTTTCTTGGGATTTTATTGAGAGACCAACACAAAGTTGCACATAATTGTGAAGTGGAAGGAAAATGATAAATGTTTACAATTAAATATCTTAAAAGTGTGGGGTGCATTTGTATTCAGCCTCTTTTATCCTGATACCCCTAACTAACATCTTGTGGAACCAATTGCCTTCAGATGTCACCTAATTAGTAAATAGAGTCCACCTGTGTGTAATTTAATCTCAGTATAAATACAGCTGCTCTGTGAAGCCCTCAGGGGCTTGTTAGAGAACCTTAGTGAACAAAGAGCATCATGAAGGCCAAGAAGCACACCAGAGAGGTCAGGAATAAAGTTGTGGAGGAGCAGGGTTAGGTTATAAAAAATAACCCAAGCTTTGAACATCTCATGGAGCTCTGTTCAATTCATCATCCGAAAATGGAAAGAGTATGGCACAACTCCAAACCTACCAAGACATGGCCATCCACCTAAGTTGACAGCTTGGGCAAGGGGGGCATTAATTCGAGAAGCAGCCAAGAGGCCCATGGTAGTACTCTCCACAAATGTGGCCTTTATGGAAGAGCGGCAAGAAGAAAGTAATTGTTGAAAAAAAACCCATAAGAAGTCACGTTTGCAGTTTGTGAGAAGCCATGTGGGGGACACAGCAGACATGTGGAAGAAGGTGCTCTGGTCAGATGAGACCAAAATTGAACTTTTTGGCCTAAAAGCAAAAAGCTATGTGTGGCAGAAAACTAACACTGCACATCACCCTGAACACACCATCCCCACCGTGAAACATGGTGGTGGCAGCTTCATGGTGTGGGGGTGCTTTTCTTCAGCAGGGACAGGAAAGCTGGTCAGAGTTGATGGTAAAATGGATGGAGCTAAATACAGGCCAAGTTTAGAAGAAAACCTGTCTGCAAAAGAATTGAGACTAGGGTGGAGGGTCACCTTCCAGCAGGACAATGACCCTAAACATACAGCCAGAACTACAATGAAATGGTTTAGATCTAAGCCTATTCATGTGTTAGAATGGTCCAGTCAAAGTCCAGACCTAAATACAATTTGAAATCTGTAGCAAGACTTGAAAATTGCTGTTCACAGACGCTCTCCGTCCAATCTGAGAGAGCTTGAGCTATTTTGCAAAGAAGAATGGGCAAAAATGTCCTCTCTAGATGTGCAAAGCTGGTAGAGATTTCCCCAAAAAGACTGCAGCTGTAATTGCAGCGAAAGGTGGTTCTACAAAGTATTGACTCAGGGGGGCATACAAATGCACAACACACTTTTCACATATTTATTTGTAAGAACTGTTGAAAACCATTTATCATTTTTCTTCTGCTTCATAATTATTTGCCACTTTGTGTTGGTCTATCACATTAAATCCCAATAGTGCATTTACATTTTTGGTTGTACCATGACAACATGTGTAAAAATAGAAGTGGTATGAGTACTTTTTCAAAGCACTGTATGTATATATATATATATATATATATATATATATATATACAGTATCTTACAAAAGAGTACACCCCCTCACATTTTTGTAATTATTTTATTATATCTTTTCATGTAAGAAAACTGAAGAAATGACACTGTGTTACAATGCAATGTAGTGAGTGTACAGCTTGTATAACAGTGTAAATTTGCTGTCCCCTCAAAATAACTCAACATACAGCCATTAATGTCTAAACGGCTGGCAACAAAAGTGAGTACACCCCTAAGTGAAAATATCCAAATGGCGCCCAAAGTGTCAATATTTTGTGTGGCCACCATTATTTTCCAGCACTGCCTTAACCCTCTTGGGCATGACGTTCACCAGAGCTTCACAGGTTGCCACTGGAGTCCTCTTCCCCTCCTCCATGACAACATCATGGAGCTGGTGGATGTTAGAGACCTTGCGCTCATCCACCTTCCATTGGAGAAGGCCCCACAGATGCTCAATAGGTTTTAGGACTGGAGACATGCTTGGCCAGTCCATCACCTTTACCCTCAGCTACCCTGCGGCCCAGTCTCTGAAGGGAGGGGATCAGGCTCGGCTTCAGTATGACACATACACATGTTGGCATTCATGGTTCCCTCAATAAACTAGCTCCTCAGTGCCGGCAGCACTCATGCAGCCCCAGACCATGACACTCCCACCACCATGCTTGACTGTAGACAAGACACACTTGTCTTTGTACTTCTCACCTGGTTGTCACCACACATGCTTGACGCCATCTGAACCAAATAAGTTTATCTTGGTCTCATCAGACCACAGGACATGGTTCCAGTACTCCATGTCCTTAGTCTGCTTGTCTTCAGCAAACTGTTTGTGGGCTTTCTTGTGCATCATCTTTAGAAGAGGCTTCCTTCGGGGATGACGGCCATGCAGACTAATTTGATGCAGTGTACGGCATTTGGTCTGAGCACTGACATGCTTACCCCCCACTCCTTCAACCTCTGAAGAAATGCTGGCAGTATTCAAACATCTATTTCCCAAAGACAACCTCTGGATATGACGCTGAGCACTGCACTCAACCTATTTGGGCGACCATAGCGAGGCCTGTTCTGAGTGGAACCTGTCCTGTTACACCGCTGTATGGTCTTGGCCACCGTGCTGCAGCTCAGTTTTAGGGTCTTGGCAATCTTCTTATAGCCTAGGCCATCTTTATGTAGAGCAACAATTCTTTTTTTCAGATCCTCAGAGAGTTCTTTGCCATAAGGTGCCATGATGACCTTCCAGTGAGCAGTGTGAGAGAGTGAGAGCGATGACACCAAATTTAACACACCTGCTCCCCATTCACACCTGAGACCTTGTAACACTAATGGGTCATATGACACCGGGGAGGGAAAATGGCTAATTGGCCCAATTTAGACATTTTCACTTAGGGGTGTACTCACTTTTGTTGCCAGCGGTTTAGACATTAATGGTTGTGTGTTGAGTTATTTTGAGGGGACAGCAAATTTACACTGTTATACAAGCTGTACACTCACTACTTTACAGTGTAGCAAAGTGTAATTTCTTCAGTGTTGTCACGTGAAAAGATAGAATAAAATATTTACAAACATGTTCTGTATATATAAACTTGTTAACCAAATCTAATTGAAAAACATAATAAAAAGTGTATAAATGCACTCAAACACAGAGAAACTCCCATTAAGAATTTTTGTTTCCCCGGGATCCTCCCACAATCTCTTCACATTCAACAATAAACACAATACAGAAAGTGAAGCAGGCAATTCTAATGGGACCTGGAGATGGGTCTCTCTCTAACAGAGGCCCTCTCAGTGTCCATTAGAGGGTCTGTTAGAGAGAGACCCGCCTCCAGGTCCCATTATACTCCTTTGTAGTCTCTAATGGTGCCTGGAGGGGACGCTTTCTAACAGACTCTCTAATGGCCACTGAGAAGGCCTCTGTTAAAGGGAGACCCCCACCAGGTCCCATTATACTCCTTTTGTAGTCTCTAATGGGACCTAGATGGGATGCTTTCTAACAGAGGCCCTGTCAGTGGCAATTAGAGGGTCTCTGTTAGAGAGAGATCCCCCTCCAGGCCCCATTAAAGATTACAAAGAAGTATAATGGGACCTAGAGGGGGGTCTCTTTTTAATGGAGGCCCTCTCTGTGTCCATTAGAGAGTCTATTAGAATGCATCCACTCCAGGCCCCCTTAGAGACTACAACAGAGTATAATGGGACCTGGAGGGGGGGGGCTCTTTCTAACAGAGTGTACAGTGAACATCTTCATTCACTCTGGTCCTCACAGGACCCTGTCATTGTGCCATGACTTTCACCCCTGCTCTAACCTCTCACAAAGAAATAAAATTGACACTGTATAGCACTCCTTTTACCTGAACTATGGGTACTGTAGCTGTGGATAGCTCCTGCATTTCTGTGGCTGACTGGCTCCCACGTCCTCTGTGGCTGCTTCCTGCTTCCTCCGTGGCTGGCTCCTGTGGGAGGCTGGCTGGCTCCTGTGGGAGGCTGGCTGGCTCCCTGCAGTGGGTGGTTGGCCTGGCTCCCTGCTGTGGGTCAGTGGGTGAGTGGCTGCCGGGCATGATGCACCCTGCTGTGGCTGACAGAGAGGGTGGCTGAGAGTGGGGGGACTGACAGAGGGGCAGGGCTGACAGAGAGGGGGGCTGACAGAGAGGGGTGGGCTGACAGGGAGAGGGGCTGACAGAGAGGAGGGGCGCTGAAAGAGAGGGTTGCTGAAAGAGGGGGACTGACAGTGGGGGGTGGAGCTGCCAGAGAGGGTTGCTGACAGAGAGGGTTGCTGACAAAGAGGGGGATATTGACAGAGAGGGGGGCTGCCAGAGAGGGTTGCTGACAGAGAGGGTTGCTGACATAGTGGGAGATTGACAGAGAGGGGGGCTGACAGAGAGGGTTGCTGACAGGGAGGGACTGACAGAGAGTGGGGTTGACAGAGAGGGTTGCTGACAGAGAGGGTTGTTGACAGAGAGGGTTGCTGACAGAGAGGGATGTTGACAGAGAGGGTGGCTAAGATAGAGGGGGCAAATTAGAGAGAGACCTCAGGAGGCACAGAGCACACCAGGCAGCGAGGCAGGACTCCAGAAGCAAGCGGCCATGATCACCCACAGGCCAGCCCCGCCTCCACATGTGACCAGTTCCACCAGGCCAATCACAGACGCCCATGTCAAGCACCCGCACATGACCCCACTTGGCCAAGCACAGGGAGCTTGCTGCCCATCACTGAGCTGGGCTCGAAATTATCCTGGCAGTGTAAAACAGTCAAAACAGGACAGGTGGCAACCCTACACCGGCAGGCCCCCTTCCGTTGCCGAGCCCTCAGACAGCGGCAGAATGGACAAACTGGTCAGTCTGCCCCTGGGTGTAGCCAAGTCTTGTTTGGCTCTACTTTTTTGTGGATCAGAGGAGGGCACTTTGTTCTGCACTCCTGTGACTCGTTTTCAGCTGACAGCGGGGCTACAGCCAGGCTAAGGAAAGATCTCGACTTCAACCGCTTCCCGTCCACTTATAGCCTATAGACGGTGGATGGGAAGCAGTGCCATTGCTGGTTAACGTACCTGTATGCCACCTTGCATTATCGGCTCCTGCACGGCTCACATCAAGCGTACTCGGGCCCCATGATCAGAGTGTTCCCTGGAAACAGCGGATCACATTACCACTGTGTCCGGGTGATCAGGTGGTCTTGTACCATGGGATTGCTGTGTCCAATCACAGCAGTCACATAATACTTAATGGGAACCAGATGCAAACATGTTTTTCTCTCTGCTCTCACACAGATCAGCTGTGAGAGTAGAAATAACCAATGCAACAGCCTGTGACAGAGACTGTAGTGCGAGCCTGCCCCAGTGTGCCTGATCAATGCCCCAGTGTCCCAAGTATAACAACAATAAAGTGTGCAGCCAGCCTTTGTCACCTGCCCCATTGTCACCAGTGCCCACGCCAAACACCATACCAATATCCTAATCACCACCATACCAGCGTCCTGATCACTGCCATACTCTATAACAGCACCACGATCACCGCCATGCCTCATACCAGCATCCTGATCACCACAATACCCTATACCAGCACCATGGTCACCGCCATACCTCATACCAACACCGTGATCATCGCCATATGCCATACCAGCAGCCTGATCACCGCTATACACCATACCAGCATCCTGATCACTGCCATACTTCATACCAGCACCATAATCACCATCATTACTTATACCAGCATCCTGATCACCACAATACCAGCATCATGGTCATTGCCATTCGCCATACTAGTGCCCTGATCCCCATCATATGCCATATCAGCATCCTGATCACCACTATACACCATATCAGTGCTCTGATCACCACCACAACATACCAATTTCTTGATCACTGTCATACACCATACCAGCGTCCTGATTACCACCATATGTCATGCCAGCATCCTGATCACCATCATACCCCATATTAGCATCCTGTTCATTGCCATATGCCATACCAGCATTCTGATCACCACCATATGCAATACCAGCGCCCTGATCACCACCATACGCCATAGCACCACCCTGATCACTGCCATAATCCATAACAGCATCCTGATTACTGCCATAACTCATACCAACATCCTGATCACCACCATTTACCATACCAGCATCCTGATCACCGCCATACCCCATACTTACATCCTGATTACCACCATACCCCATACCAGTGTCCAGATCACCACCATTTACTATACCAGCATCCTGATCATCGCCATACACCATACCAGTGTCCTGATCATTGACATAGCAGTGACCTGATCACCGCCATACTCCATACCAGCACCTTGATCATTGCCATTCACCATACTATCACCGAACCTCTCCATACCTCATACTGCCACTATGATCACCACCATAGGCCATATTAGCACTCTGATCACCGCCAAAGGCCATATTAGCGCTGTGATCACTGCCATACACCACACCAGTGCCTTGCTCACCACCACAACATACACTATATGGTCAAAAGTATTGAGATTCCTGCCTTTACATTCACATGAGCTTTAATGGCATCCCAGTCTTAGCCCATAGGGTTCAATATTGAGTTGGCTCGTCCTTTGAGGCTATAACTGTGTCAACTCTTCTGGGAAGACTAACCACAAGGTTTAGGAGTGTGTCTATGAGAATATTTGACCAGTATTTTAGAAGTGCATTTGTAAAGTCAGGCACTGATGTTGGATGAGTAGGCCTGGCTCACAGTCCCCGCTTTAATTCATCCCGAACGTGTTCTATTGAATTAAGGTCAAACGGGTCAGCCAAGTTCCTCCACCCCAAACTCACTCATCCATGTCTTTATAGACCTTGCTTTGTGCACTGGTGTGCAGTCATGTTGGAACAGGAAGGGGGCCACCCCCAAACTGTTCTCACAAAGTTGGGAGCATGAAATTGTCCAAAATGTCTTGGTATGCTGATGCCTTAAAAAATGTCTTCACTGGAACTAAAAGATCGAGCCCATCCCCTGAAAAATAACTCCACATAATAATCACTCCTCCACCAAATGATTTGGACCAGTGCACAAAGCAAGGTCCATAAAAAAATAGAAAGCAAGTTTGGGGTGGAGGAATTTGACTAGCCTGAACAAAGCCCTGACCTTAACCTGATAGAACACCTTTGGGATGAATTAGAGCAGAGACTGCGAGCCAGGCCTTCTGGCCCAACATCAGTGCCTGACCTTGCAAATCCGCTTCTGGGATAATGGTCAAACATTCCCATAGACACTCCTAAACATTGTGGACAGCCTTCCCAGAACAGTTGAAGCTGTTATAGCTGCAAAAGGTGGGCCAACTCAATAATGAACCCTATGGACTAAGACTGGGATACCATTAAGGTTCACGTGCATGTTGACAATATAGTGTACCAGCTTCCTGATCACCGCCATACACCATATCAGCTCCCTGATCACCACTAAACACCATACCAGTGCCCTGATCACCACCACAACATACCAGCATCCTGATCACTGCCATATGCCATACCAGCGTCCTAATTATAGCCATACGCTATACCAGCATTCTGATCACCATACCAGCATCCCCCATATCACCATCCTGATCACCGCCATGACCCATACCAGCACCCTGATTACCACAATATCCCATACCAACATCCTAATCATCACCATACTCAAAAAATTAAGAATATTTCACACTAGGCCCTTATACAACTGCTGCAACTCAAATCCTGGATAAAGAATGCATATAAAACAAACAAAAGCAAAAAATGGTGTGCTATTCCTTTAAATGTATGTGACAGTCAACTGTGAATTAATCTATCAAAAAAAATAAAGAAGCGGGGGCGTGGCTTGCGCGCGCTAGCTGATGGCCGCATAAGCAGAGAGCTCTCGGCTGAACCGGAGACAAATCGACCCACGGAGCAGACACCCGCCGTTGGAACGGCTCAAAAAGTACCTAAGGATGTCCTCTAATCATCCTACGACCGCACAGCGCAAAAGAAAAGAGGAACGACGGCCCCAGAAAGTGACAGATTTCTTCATTAGGCCGGCGCCAGACAACATGGAGAAGCAATATGGCGCGGATGGCGCGGCCTCACAGAGACCAGAGGCCTACACAGATCTCCCTGATGCTGACGCGGAAGGGACACAGGAGCAAGAGACACCTTCTTCTCCTCTTCAATCACCGTCCTCAAGCCCACTGTAACACAGCCCTGCCAAGGCAAGAATGAGACTAGACTCTCTACCTCACACAGCCACACTGAGTACCGATCCCCAGGCCTGGGGCCCTGACTTCAATGCACAATCCCCCATAGCTTCCTTTCCCACAACAGGCCAGCTAGTCATGGATACTACCATGAAGGAAATGCTAGTCTCCCTGCAATCCTCCTTAATGTCCATCTTAGCTCCTCTCATAAACAAAGTTACCTCAGACATTCAACACATGGGAGATAGAGTATCTTACATGGAAGGGAAAATGTCTGAATGTACCCACACTCTTAATGATCTGGTGGATGCCCATGAAGAGCAAAAGGAGGAAAACACATGGATCAGATCTAAATTAGCAAATTTAGAAGATCGCAGCCGCCGCAACAACCTGAAGCTGAGGGGGGTCCCAGAGTCAGTTGGCCCCTCAGATCTGAACAGATATGCAACTGATCTATTTAACATCCTTTTACCAGGCATCCCTCCTATTGAATTAAATATTGACCGCATACACAGAATTCCCAAGCCAGCTCATCTAGCAGACAGTGTACCCAGAGATGTGCTGATGCGGATCCACTTTTATTCAACAAAATAACAGATCATAGCTAAAGCCAGGTCACTTCACAACTTACCACACCCATTTGACAAGCTGCAGATCTACTCTGACCTGTCGCAGCATACACTACAACTGAGGAGGCAATTAAAAACTGTCACCAAAGCACTCGCAAACCACAAGTTGACCTACAAATGGCGCTATCCGGCGACAATAATGGTAATCTATAATGGGTCCAAATTTGGGATCAGCTCCATGGAACATGGCCTGAAATTACTGCATACTTGGGGGATAATTCCGGAACAACCGGACCCTAAATCAGACCCCAGACCCAATATACATCTGGGCCCCAGGGAAAAATCCCACAGAGACGTCCGCAAACAACAAAATTAATGATGTCTTGCTCCATACACGGCAAATCCAACGCACTCCGGTCCGGTCACAAGTACCTCACCGTTACAGTTGAACTATACCCCTGATTTAGACAGCGATCCGCAAAAACTCATCGCTAGTGTTACCCTACGAACCATTTGGTTCTTGTTCCTGTGTTCTGTTTTGTTCTCCTTCTCTCCTTGCTCTTTCTGACTTTTTGTTTTGCCAGTGAAACTCCCTCCAGCAATTGTCCGAACAACAACAGATAACCAGAACAACTCAGCAGAGGAAACTGCAGGACTGCACTTCCCACTACAACCACTGGAGGCCACCCCTTCCCACAAATAAAGCTAAGCTACCAACAAATTGTAAGTAACAATTCATCTTTGCCTCATCTATCACCAACACCATGCCCATATCCTTTCTAACTTTAAATGTCAATGGGTTAAACCACCCAGCAAAACGATCATCTCTCTGGAAGACAGCTCTAAGATATAACGCAGACATTCTCTGTATACAGGAGACTCACTTTATCAAGGAATCTCATCCCACATGCAAACACCATCAATTTCCTCATATATTTGAAGCATCCTATTCCAAAAAACAAAGAGGGCTCCTAATAGCCATCAGAGACACAGTCCAATTCCAAGCACACCAGACTATTTGCGACCCCGAGGGGCGCTATCTACTCCTGACATGCACAGTGAACTCAGTCCTCCTGACTTTGGTTTCTCTGTATGCACCCAATCAGAGACAAATTACCTTCATAAAAAAGGTCATCAAAAAAGCCAAGAACCTGGGGGGCGTGGCTTGGACGCTGAAGGCGACGGACGCACTTCTGGTGAGCTCCGGAGCTCAGGACCAAAATCCACGCGCATCCTTGCACTACAGGCTCCGGTGAGTGGGAATAACAGCCCAGGGAACATTCCCCACATAATCCCCTACAGACAAGCATATTTCTGGCAAAATTCGCCGCGGAGCTCCGCACCGCCCGGAAATCGAGGCCGCGGCTTCTACCGCGACTAGGCCGCAACGCTACCAGCGGCAGCGGAGACCCCTATAATATTGACACCGCTCACCCACCTAAGTTCAGGGGACACATACATCTCCCCCCTACGCCTGGTACCCACGAAGGAATCAAAGACACTATTTTTGAGGCCCACAGGACTTTACTATAAGATCCGCCATTACTAGGCCTCACCGCCATAGCCACCTGATGACTACTTAAATGTGACAAACACCCAGAGAGCAGTAAGCGACGACCAGCACTCATACGGCCGCACCACAGCTCTTTTCATAGGCATACAATCAATTCGCCACCATGTCTAGGAAACGACAGGGTGACTGTAAGCCTAAAAAACTCACTGCCTATTTCCACTGGCCAGAACACCGCAAAGAGGGCACGGAAAGCCCAGACCGAATCTCCCAATCCAATCATTATTCAGACCTACCGGACGCAGAGGGAGATGGTGCAGAAAGCCTCCCACAACTCACAGATCTCCCCCCCCAGCCCACCATGCTCAAGTCCAGCAAAGGCAAGAATGAGGCTTGACTCTGAGGATCCCCCACAAGGGGTAAGAGCACTCTCTCCACACCAACAACAGCTAAAAACGTACACTTCCCCCATTGAAAATATTCCTACCACAAACCAACCCGTACTAGACACACAGATGAAGGATATGCTACTAACCCTCCATCGCTCCATGCATGAAGAGTTCATGGCAATCACCCGAGAATGGGGAACACCCCCTAGGAGTCTCAGTTCGGAGTAAGAACGGAAACGACCTGAACTCGTACCACCCGACCCCCCCCTCTAGACACTCAACACCCTCCGAAAGACGTGGTAGAGGGAGACGCAGGCCATCCAGACTTATTACTAACCTAACCCTCTAAGCCAGACCCGAAAGGCACGGGAGAAACGCCACAAGACCGGTCA